>JAOQMP010086224.1:0-17183 GCA_027563575.1 Erythroxylum pedicellare
ACTTAATGAAATCCCACTACTTTATTAAAAAAGATAGAATATAAAAAAGAAAATAAAAAGATCCTAATGAAAAAATAAAATCGATATCTAAATATAAAATATGAAAAATTTTAAATGTTAAATATTATATTTTCTTATCTAAATGGTTATCCAAGTCCTAAAAAGTTTTAAAAACTTTAAGATTTTGAAAGAAAAACAAATTTGAATGTGAGTTAAAATGCATCTGAATACTTAAAAAGGTACGATTTAAATCAAAACTTAAACTAAAATGCATAATGATATATAAACTCTTCCATATGAATTTGAGTGCAAACAATGTTGAATCTTGAGTATTTTTAAAAAGGAAGTTTAATTTATATAAAAATATAACTTGACGAAAAATGATAATGAGAGAAATAAAAGGAAACTATTAATATGATATATTGAATTAATGTAAAAACTTTATTTGGAAAAATACAAATAATAAAAGAATGAATTTTTAGAAAAGATTTAATAAACTAAGATATTTAAACTAAAACAAATGATTGCACTTAGTTTTTCCAGACCAAAATTTTATTATTTAAAGAAAAAAAATTAGGTCTAAATATTTATTGTGGAAAAAGAGTTTTAAATTTTTAAAGTTTAAAGGTTAAAAATTAAAAACTAAAAAGAGTCAAATTTAATGGGCTTGACCCTAAATTTAGATAAAATAGAAAAAAATAGGGTGAAAACCTTAACAGACATATGAGCCTATACTAAAAAAAAGTTATGAAGATATTTTTTTTTTGGAAATTAAAAGGTATTTTCATTAAAATATCAATAATGGATGTATATGGGATAGAAGGATCTAGTGCAAAATTAGTTTGTTACACAGCCAAAACAAGCTTAAAAGGACACCTAGCAACAACTGTAACTAAGGAGGACTACACATGTAAGACATTTTGCTAGCTAGTTAAACAAGAGAACTAACATTAGTTAGTTCACAACTTCATCTTGTAGCCATTTCCAGTAGAAGCTGATCACTACAAAGGGAGACGAGACATGCGATGGGTCCAAACACATTATTAGTACACAACCATAACCAAATTAGTGAATGATAATCTACTCGTTATCAATGTTGAATTATTGACCCGCTATGTATATTTTTTTTGACACATGCAAGGTGGTATCTCATAAGACTCCCTTGTATGGTAGGTAGATAGAATAGTATCTTATGAGACTCCCTTGTATGGTGGGTAGATAGAATAGATAATTAGTTTAGGTTCTAAGTCTTTTTTGCTTCCCTCGCTAATGTAAACACAATTACAGTTAGCTTGTAAGAACTCCTTGACCTAGTGGATGATATTTGTAGCTAACTGGTTCTTATATATCTCCATTCCACCACAAACTTGACAGTTCCTTTCTTTCCAAATCTTGTAGATACTGTATATAAAAGCTGGTATTATTAGGATAGATTTAGCCTTAGTCTTTTTAGTGAAGCTACTTGCCTAATCTACAATTTGTGTCCATTCTTACCAAGTGAATGTAGTGTCCCTATACTTGTTGGATTTTGGAACAAATTGAACTTGAGTAGGGTTATTTGAAAAATAAGTGAGATATAGATTCAATTTCTAATTGACATAATGCACAAACATGGTTTAAGTTGGATTTGATCGAGTTCATAACTTGCCAATAATAACTAACCTGCTATTATGGAAGCTTTAGGAATAAGATATTTCTTTCCATATTAGGTCATACCAGGTAGCCTTAAGAAAATGGGGTTTGATGCTTTCAAGAAGCGAGTTATTGGTGAATCTACTAGAGTTATGTAGCAACTAGATGGTTTAATTAGAGAGTTGAGGATTTGATGCATAAGTGAGGATGTTGCTTGAAATTAATGACAAACCTCTATGTGGCAGACGTCAATGGTGGTCTTGGATGATCTCAGAAACTTTTGCATTCTTTTGAAATCTGTTACTGATAGAATTTAACTTTGGTCTTAGGATTAAGGGGCTAATTCTACACCAATTATCAAACTAAACACAAATATCTAGTCCATTTCCCACCTGAATACTGATAGGGGGTAAAGATTTTTCCTTATTCTTAACATTTCAATTAGGGGCCAAGAGTGTGCTTTGTATTTTTTAATATTTCAAAAGTTGTTATTGACCAGATAGTTTACATGAATCCATCTTACCCATATTGCTTTGTTATCTGTTGAGATTCTCCAAATCCATTTGACAAGTAGAATTTGGTTCTTGTGCTTGAGTAAAGATCCTCCAAATTGTTTAGGTGTACAAACCCTTTCCCACTTTAGCTTAGCTTCATAGACCTTATTAACATCACCAATCCATACAAACCTTTCTAAGATTCTATCTAGTTCGTTGATAATCCTTCTAGATAACATCGTATGTGATGACTAGTGTGTGGACAATTTAGAGAAGATTTTTTTGACTAGTTAAAAGTGACTAACCATTGAAAGGAATTTATTCTACTAAGCTATAATCTTCCTTTTTGTAAGTTCAATGATATGCTGACAATTAGAATATTTTGGTTTTCTGGGGAAAATAGGTAATTTAAGATAGTAAAGGGAAAATCATGTGATTACATACTAGCTAGTTTTAGTAGGTTATCTAACTCAATTGCCTCAGAAAAAACCAATATCTTGCTCTTATCAAAATTGATTACTAGTTCTATATACAGAGAAGCAATGTATAGACTCAGTGATGACCTTTAGTGAATGAGGATTTTTACCATATAAGAATAAGGTGTCTTTATCATAGGCTAAAACATTTAAAACTTCATATTTGTTATGGTACTTGAATCTAGGGGAGTTATAACATTCGTTTAAGAGATTTTGATAAGAACCTTAATAGTTATTGAGATTATATAGGGAGAAAGTGGATCTCCTTGTCTAATTCCACATGCACCCCTAATGATCTAAGTTAGTTCCCTATTAATCAAATCATAAAAAGATATGGTGGTAATATAGGACTTGATCCATGATATAAACAAGTTAGTGAAGATGAAAGCCTTAAGGCCATTATAAAGGAACTCCCTTTCTAAGGAATCAAAAGCTTTGAATTAGTCATCCTTCATTAAAATTTTTTTGAATAAAGGATTGGTGTTGTAATAATTAAATAGCTTTTGAGCTAGGAGAAGGTTATCCCCCATTCTTCAACCATCTATAAAAGCACCTTAGTAGGGATGGAAAAGAGGAAGAAGGACTCCCTATAAGCCTATCAGAAATTATCTTAGCTATCACCTTCTGAACTAGATTGCAACAAGAAATAGGACGATGCTTTTATAATGTAATGGGATTATCCTTCTTTGGAACCAAACATAGAAAGGTTATTTTTGTAACATCTCGTCACCTGCAGGGAGGCTAGAATAGTAAATAAGAGTGATCAATGAGAGCTTAGAAATGCATTTCCATGCTCATGGATAATTTGGCATACACATACACAAGTGAATAGTGAAATTTTTGCACATGAAAATAATTGTACATGCATTCATGAATAATTCTGGGTATAATTGGATTGAGTTGTGATTTTTGGAAATTTTGTGAATTTGGAAGTTATTTATAATGGAAATTTTATTGATTAGTGGATTTGAAATATTTTTGAATTTTGGTGTTAATTTTCAAAATTTATTGAGAATTATGGAAAATAGGAAAAATGAATCAAAAGGGTATTGGAGATAATTAGTTGTTTTATAAAGATAGAATTAATGGAGTTAGTTTCAAAAGAAATTAAGTTAGAGCTTAGGTATTAAGAAAGTGACAAGTGTCAATTAATAAGTTGCCTTTATGATTAGATACTAGAGAGTAAACAGACTAAGTTGTTTGTTTAAGTTCCTCCTTCATAGTCATTCCCTTCGGATTTCTTTCCAATACACCAAGTTGTTTACCAAAATCCTTATGAGGGATTCTGTTTTTCCTTGTCCCACAACTCTACCATACTGCTATTTGTTCTTCCACCCTAAGGAAAACCAGAAGTTGATTCCCTTTTATCAAAGACAAAATTCTCATTCAGTAGGGATTCAAATTGGAGAACTCACAAGACATATTCATTAAAATTGATCCTAGAATTCTTAAACCCATACATTTCTTAAGCTTTATAAACCAAAGCCCTTTCAAAAATCCAAAAGATTAAAATCAAACTTACCTTGAATCTTCATCAAATAGTGAGGTTGTTGGCTCTCATGGAAGCTCTAATCCTCCTCTTCCTTTTTTCCTTCTTGAACAACTTTAATTTTTCTCTTGAACACTAAGAAATGAAGAACCCTAAGTCTACTTCCTTCCTTTCTTACAAAAACCGAAACACATAACTCTCTTTTCTCATTTTCGGTGTTCTCTTCTTGTTTCTGTCCTCAAATCACGTTTTGACCTCTTCCTTAAAAGCAAGCCAACACCTTTTATTTCAATTTTTCCATTAATGATTCTAAATTGTCCATTTTGCCCTTCCTTATAAGCTTATGGTATTACACCCTTAAGTGGTCTTCCAAAAATGCCCTTGAACATCCTTATTACCTTAGTATTTTAATTACATTAACCCATATCATATAATCTTGCTAATATTAATATAATAATAACTCAAAAAACATTAAATCCATCAAAACCTCATAATTCCTTTAAATCATGTTTAACTAGAGAAAAAAATATGGGGGCCAACACAGCTAAAGTGGGAAGACTTTTTGAGGGTCTTCAAAGACAACTACATGCCCAAGATCTACTTGGATAGGAAGATGGAGTTCTTAGAGTTAAAGCATGGTAGGATGTCAGTGGTGGATTATGAGATCCGGTTGAATGAGTTGATGGGCTATGTTACTGCTCTGATTCCTACAGAAGAAGACAAGTGTAGGAGGTTTTAGGATGGGCTCAATATGGAGATTAGAACAAGGTTGGCACTTTCAAACCTGAATAGTTTTACTGAGTTGAGAGCTGCTTCTATCTGAATTGAGTAGCTACTGAGGGAGAGACAAGATGATATAGGGCAAGGGTCTAGAGGGAAGAGGCCTTGTGAGAGTCAGGACAGTTCTGGCAGGGGCTTTAGTAAGCACCAAAATAGAGCCTTCAGAGGTGGATCCAGGCAGTCAGGATTTGGGTAGAGGGCTAGATTTTCACAGAATGGCAGTGGGAGACATACAACTTAGAATCAATTTCCAGTTTATAAGCACTGTGGGAGGTTAACTGGAGCTTGCCTCAAATGCGGCTCTATGGACCACCAAATCAGAGATTGCCTTGCTACTTTGGGAGCTCAGTCTGCTATCAGTGGGCGATTTGGGAGTAATATTATAGTCCGGCAGAGCAGAGTTGGTGGATCTAGATAGAAAGGCTGAGGTGGCAGCAGAGGGAGAGCTGGGAGTTCTTCCATGAAGACTAAGGGATGGGGCAACCGACCGTATTCCCGGGCCAAGGTCTATGCTATGACCAGGCAGGAGGCTCAAGATTCATCAGATGTAGTGGCAGGTGTGCTTCTCATTTACAATTTTGAGGCATTTGCACTGTTAGATCTAGGATCCACACACTCCTTTATTACACTGCATTTGGCATGTAGACTGTATTATGATAGGGAGATGCTACGGTATAGGCTAGAAGTGAGTACACCTCTAGGTAGTACTACTGTTATAGGAGAGGTCTACATAGGGTGCTTAATTAGGATTGATCAAGCAGAGTTGGAGGTAGACTTGATTGTATTACAGTTGAGGGAGATAGATGTTATCCTAGGCATGGGTTAGCTCACTGCTCATAGGGCTATCATAGACTGCTACACCAAGGAGGTAGTACTGGAATCTCCTGGTTAACTGAGGGTAGTATTTAGAGGAGTTAGTCAGGCAATGCCAGCCAGGATGATATCCTTTATGAGTGCACTGAGATTGATACAGGGAGGATGTAAGGCTTATCTGACCCACATCATTAATACTAGAGCTGAGTAGAGTGTACAAGACATTCCTGTGGTTAGAGAATTCCTAAATGTATTTCCCGATGAGCTACTTGGTTTACCACCATATCGGGAGACGGAGTTCACGATCAATTTAGCCCCAGGTGTTACTCCTATATCTATCCCTCCATATAGGATGGCACTTATGGAACTGAAAGAGTTGAAGCCTTAGCTTTAGGAGTTGTTGAAAAAGGATTTTGTTAGACCTAGTGTTTCACCTTGGGGAGCTCTAGTGCTATTTATAAAGAAGAAAGATGGGACTTTGAGGTTATACATCGATTATAGGTAGCTGAATCAGGTAATAGTGAAGAACAAGTACCCGTTGCCTAGAATTGATGATTTGATTGATCAGTTGTAGGGAGCTCAGGTATATACTAAGCTAGATCTGAAATCAGGGTATTATCAGTTGAAGATAGTAGAGGTTGATGTAACTAAGAGTGTATTAAGGAGTAGGTATGCGCATTTTGAGTTTCTAGTGATGTCGTTTGGCCTGACTAATGCCCCAACAACTTTTATGGCCCTGATGAATAAGGTATGTCAGCCCTACTTGGATCGATTTGTTATTGTGTTCATTGATGATATCTTGGTGTATTCAAAGAGTAGAAAGGAGCATGCTGAGCATCTGAGAGTCATCTTACAGATTATAAGAGAGAAGCAGTTGTATACCAAATTCAATAAGTTTGAATTTTAGCTGGATCAGGTTGTGTTTCTAGGGCATATAGTGACTGGAGATGGCAAACAGGTAAATCCAAAGAAGATAGAGGCAGTGATGAATTAGGAAGCTATGAGAAATGTGTTTGAAATCTGAAGCTTCCTAGGATTGGCTGGATATTTTAGGAGGCTTGTAGAGGGGTTTTCTCTTATCTTATCCCCTCTGATAAAAATTCTGAGGAAGAATGTAGTGTTCAGATGGAATGAGCAGTGTCAGAAAAGCTTTAAGGAGCTGAAACATTGGTTGACTACTGCACCAGTGTTGACTATTCCATTAAGGACCAGAGGATATATGGTGTATAGTGATGCTTCGTATCAAGGAATGGGGTGTGTATTGATGCAGCATGGCAAGGTGATCGCTTATGCACCGAGACAATTAAGGTCTCACGAGATCAATTATCTAGTACATGATTTAGCGCTAGCTGCAATTGTCTTTGTTCTAAAGATTTGGAGACACTATTTGTATGGAGAGACTTTCTAGATATAAACAAATCATAAGAGTTTGAGATATCTGCTGAGTCAAAGGGAGTTGAACTTGAGGCAGAGGAGATGGATTGAGTTATTGAAAGATTACGACTGCACTATTGAGTACCACCTGGGGAAAGCTAATGTGGTGGTAGATGCTTTAAGCAGGAAGTCTAATATCAGTGCAACTCAGAATCAGTTATCGAGGTTACCTAGTTTAAGTCACTTGAGAGCTTTAAATGTGGAGTTGAACTTGGACCAGGATAGGGCCTTGATTGCTACTTTGAAGTTGAGACCGATACTACATGACAAAATTAGGAAAGTCTAGGGCAAAGATCCGGATATGGGGAAACTTATGGAGAAAGTAAAGATGAATCCGGATTCCGAGTTTGAGTTAAGGGATGAGACACTATGGTTGAGACAGAGGCTGTGTGTGCCTAATGTGGATGATCTAAGAAAGGAGATTCTTAAGGAAGCTCATATGGTCGCCTATGCTATGCATCCTGGTACAAGATGTATAACACACTGAAGTAGCATTTCTGGTGGCTCATAATGAAGAAGTAAGTGGCGGAGTATGTATCTAAATGTATGACATGCCAACAAGTTAAAGCTGAGCACTAGGCTCTAGTAGGGAAGATCCATTTTTTGCCCATTCCGGAGTGAAAATGGGAACGAATCACAATGGATTTCATTATAGGATTGCCTAAGACCCCAAGGCAACATAATCCTATATGGGTTATAGTGGGCCGGTTGACTAAATCGACCCACTTCTTACCAGTCAGAGAGAATAACTTACTTGATCAGTTGACCCGGAGATATGTGAATGAGGTGTTGAGACTGCATGGGTTCAGTCCATAGTATCAGACAAGGATTCCAGATTTACTTTGAGGTTTTGGAGAAGCTTGCAGTCTACTATGGGGACTAAGTTAAACTTCAGTACAGCATTTCATCCTTAAACAAATGGATAGAGTGAGAGGACAATCAAGACTATAGAATATATTCTCAGAGCTTGTGTATTGGAGTTTAGAGGAGCTTGAGATCATTATATGGCATTGATAGTGTAACATCCCATCCCCATATTAAGGGTTAGAACCCCGATTTCAACAATGGAGAGAATAGCAATGTGAGAGTTAGAAAAATTTACATTGCATGCTCAGCAGAATGTCAGCATACATGCATGTGAATTTGAATCTTTGCGCACATGAAAATAATTGTACATGCACTTATTGACATTTCAGGTATATTGAATAGTAATGGGATAGATTGAGAATTGTGGTTATAGTGAATGAGTAGAATGAAATAGAGTAGAAAGATTAGAAATAAAATTTAAGTGTTGGATTTAGTGAAGGAAAATACGTTAGAGAAGTTTACTAAGAATATGTAGTATGGGAGTTTTAGATAGTGGACTAGAAAGTTATGGTCCTTATAAGTGAAGATGTTCAGGAGCATAGACGTATCGTCTGTGATGACGTCATATCGTTTATGATGACGTCATTCGTCTTAAGAGATGCATCGTCTGTGATAACGACACGTCGTCTGTAATGATGTCATATCATCTTAAGAGTTGTATCGTCTTAAGTTTACTTTGCTTTGTCTTAAGTTGAATTTTGCTTCGTCTGCCCTTTTCACTTTGTCTACTTTCTGGCATTCGTCTGCTTATTACTTCGTCTGCTTTTTGGCATTCGTCTTCTTTTCCATTTGTCTTCTTATTGCTTCGTCTGGTTTTTGACATTCGTCTGCTTTTTGACATTCATCTGCTTATTGCTTTGTCTACTTTTTGGCATTCGTCTGCTTTGCCCTTTTTGGCTTCGTCTGCTTATTGCATTCATTAGCTTTGCCATTCGTCTGCTTTCTGCTTATGTGACCAAAACTAAATTAAAATTTTGCTTATAGACCATGTTCAAAATTAAATCAATTTCAATTCATCTAAACAATTGACACATTCACACGATTCACAGAATGCAACCTAACAACTATAACATACAAAATTCTCATTCAAATAAAACACATAACCCTCCCCACACTTGAACAATACATTATTTTCAATGTGAGAAGGTGATAAAAAAAACACACAAAGACAGAAGACATATAAATTAAAGTAAAACAAAAAATAACAATAAAAATATATAAATAAAAATAAAGACTAAATTTAAAAGGCAAAAAAGGTTAGAACAAGGTTTATAGTGATGGAGGTGGTGATGGGGTTAGAGGTGGTGATGGGGTTAGAGGTGGTAATTGAGCACCTTGAACCTCGAAATAACGATAAATACGATGTATGTCCTGATCTGGCGTCATTGGGTTCGGGTCATCTCCTGCATCATTTTGGAGTTCTCTGTAAGTATATCCATAATGACCTTAATGTTTGCAAAGATTGTGTCCAGTACCTTCTTCTAGCCTGGTTCTTCTACATCTTCTTCCTCTTCATACTCCTCATTGGTCAAATCCTCTTTTTGCTGTTATTAGATGCTTGAACTAGCTTGACTAGTCCTGCCCTTAACATGTGTCTTGGCCCAAAACTAATATCCCAAAGCTCTATATTATGGGACTTCAAGATTTTATCCCGCCATAGATGATGGTGGTTCATGACCTTAGGATGGTAGATTGTAAGTCCATTGCACTCAACTCCATAAAAGTTAGCTATGGTCGAAACCAAGTAACCCATTCCTAAATTATTACTCCTCTTCTTTCAAGCAACAATAATTGCATTAAAGATATGGGTGGTTGTTTAAACTGGGATGTTATGATCCATGCACCACAACGTAAACAGTTCTTTTGTCGAATACTTGTTGGTTTTCGTTTTGTCAAAAAAGATTTGGCAGATGAATTTGTGCATCAACAAGTGTTCGTGACTCCTAATAATGTTGTTATGTGTGTTCTTAGCGTCAAAATGCTCTAATCCAGTTAGTTCTATCCAATAGACACTGACATAAAGATTGTCGTGCTGATTCACTATGGTCGACTTGGGGAAACAAAAATTTCATACATGATGTCATAATAAAGCCTATAAGGTTGTCCCTGCAACCTAAACCACATTTCCTTAGGTTTGTTGGATTCATATTGAAGAGAAGAAAATTTTCTAAGGTCAGTTCTTCATAAACTGGGAATTGAAATTGAATGAATTAACCCCATTGAATTTTCTTAGCTAAGCTCTTGACCTTGTCTTGTAGTTCTAATCTATCTAAGGTTTCAAAGCTAAAATATTTTGGAACCATAATTTGTTTACTACGAAGGGAATGGAAATAAGTACCTTCCTCATCCGAGAAGATCGGGAAAGGTGCTCTATAATCAGCTACTCTGTTCCTCTTCCTTCGTCCAGAGACCTATGTTCACCCCGTTAATTAATCACATTTTACTATTTGCTTAATGCACGACATATTGGCCTGTGAGTCGATGGAAGTCGAAAGAAATTTGGAGGTTTGAAATTTTGTAGAGAGAAGTGAGAGTGATTGGACGGATAAAGTTTAGAGAGATAAAGGGAAAATGAAAGTGAGTGAAAAGGTGAAGTTAGAAATGTATTTATAGGTGATTGGATAGTAAAATGGTAAATTTTTAACTGAAATGTGCGTGTATGTCATTTTTACCCTACCGTAGGCCACGATTGCGGCCTGCAATTTTGTACCAATTTTAATTTTTATTCTTTTTTTATCATTCTCCACTTTTCAAAATCCCTTTTTAACTCCTTGTGGCTCTTTACCTCTCTTTGCTTACTTCATCGATCATAGAATTCAAGTTGATGTCCTATGCCTCCCGATTTTATTGAAAATGAAATAACCTAACTATAGAATTTAAACTTTCTAAAGACAATTTAAGGAAATTAAAATCTCATGGGTTGCCTCCCATGTAGCGCTTCTTTTAGTGTCGGTAGCTCAATGCTTTTCTTTTGCTCATGGTGGTTCAAATGAGTGGTGCAATGGTAGTGTAATCATTAATCTTACAATTTGCACATGAGCTACCATGCCCTTGATTCCACCTTCCTTGCGGCTCTCCTTCTTTTACCTTCTTCTACGTGATCACTTCTTTCTGAAGGCACTCCCAGGATTCATACTATCTTCCTATTGCCCTTAAGGTTCAGCTTCTTTGACATTAATTGGAGGTAAAGGAGGAATGTTGTCTTTCTTTGACATTTTGAAGGCTACTTGTTGCTTACCTACCCTCAGAGTTAGTTCCCGCGCCCCCCCCCCCTGCCCGCCCGCCCCAATCAACATAAATAATTGAGCAAGCAGTGGCTAGGAATGGTCTTCTAAGGAGCATAAGGGTTTCTACATCTTCTTTAATATGCAATATATAGAAGTTTGTGGGAAAAGCAAAATTATCAACTTGTACTTGCACATCCTTAATAATCCCCTTCGGTTGATGGACTGTTCTATCAGCCATCTTTACTAACATATTTATGAGTACTAACTCTCCTAACCTTATCTTTTGACTCAAGGTGTAGCGCATCATATTAATACTCGTTCCCAAATCCGTGAATACCCTGTCTATATTGACTCTACATATACTGCAAGGAATGTAAAAATCCCCTAAATCCTCTTTCTTCTATGCTATATTGGGGTTTTCTTTTGCTTCGCACTCCTTAACCTCCTTCTTCATTTATTCCGTTAATGTGAGCCTCATTTGTAGATGTTCTGTTATGTTCTCAACCTTGTTTAAGTCAACCTCCTCAAAATTTCTCGTTACCCTACTTGACAATGATTTCCACTGTGTCAGAATAAGGTATGGTAATTTAGGTCGAGATTCCTTGATTGGCTCAATTCCGAGCTCACTTAGAAGGAGTTCCATAATTACTTGTCCTCTTCCTTAATGTCCTTTCTCCTTTGTATGATCAAGTTCCTTTTTTTGGTTCTAAGTGATGGCCATGATCCTTTCCTTTAGGTTAGACTCGGTATTGCTTGGAAGGGTTCCTGCATTCCGAGTAGATATTACTTTAGCTAGTTGACCTACTTGGACCTCCAAATTATGTATTGAAGAGGTGTGGTTCTTGGTAACTTGCTATCATCTAAAGTATCAAGCTTATCTAGAATCCTATCTAACTTAGATTCTATTGATCATAGTTTATCTTATTGGAAGCTCGATTGTCCTTAAGGTCTGAACTGTCCTCCCGTATTGTTCATTCAAGAGAAGTTAGGGTAATTCTTCCACCTAGGGTTGTAAGTTTTGTAGTAAGGGTTATTTCTCCCTCCTCGTCCATACTAGGCTCCTATGTAATTCACTTGCTCTGGATCACCTTCCTTCATTAAGAAACAGTCAACTACGTCATGGTCCAATTGTCCATAGAGTTCACACTTAAGTTATACGACCTTTACTAGAGTTAAGGACGAAGACTTGATGATGTTGAGTTGTCGAGTCAAGTTATCAATCTTTGCTTGCATTTCTGTCATTTGATCAACAACCACAATTCCTTTTTGTTCACGGAATGTAGTAGTTTGTCTACTCCGCTTATTCCATCATAAACAACTATTACTTGCCATCTCCTTTATTAATTCTTTTGCTTCATCAACTGTCTACCTCATCAATGATCCTCCTGAAGCTGCATCGATCGTGCCTCTTGTATGTGGGGTAACTCCATTATAAAATGTTTGCAACAAAAATTCCTTGGGTAAGTTATGATGTAGGCTTTTCCGTTGCAAATCCTTGTATAATTCCCATGCTTTGTAGATCAATTACCCATCACTTTGTTGGAAGTTGGGGATTTCCTTCATAATCTTAGTGGTCTTAGTTAGGGGGAAAATTTTATCTAAAAAGGCACGGACGAACTGATCCCAAGTGGTAACGTTGGCTGGGTTAAGAACACCAAGCCTTTACTCTATCTCTAAGGGTAAAGGGAAAGAGCCTAATTCTAACTACATCTTCTGACATCTAATGATTTAGGTATCACAGATTTCTAAGAAGTTCACTATGTGCGCATTGGGGTCTTCATTTGCTAGTCCATAAAATTACACATTCTGTTGAAGCATGTTCAAGAGAGTTGATTTAATTTCAAATGATGTGGCTCGTACGGGTGGTCTAGCTACTCCTTGGTTAGCCGCATTGACCCTAGTCTCATAAAGTCCATAAAGGTCCTCTATTGTCATCCTTGGTTCGCTCCGTGGTCCAAATCTTGTTGAAATTGCCCGACCATTGTTGTCTTCATGATTTCTTCTTCTTTGTTATACTGAGCTTTCCTAATGGTTCATTTTAGTCGAGTGATGTCTAAATCTAGTTTTTTAGTTGTGCAACTCGAACTTCTCATGACTCTTGTGTTCATACAAGAGCATGATTTCAGAAATAGAAAAGAAAGAATGAAAATAAAAATTAAGAACTAAACTAATCGCCTCCCCAGCAACGACGTCAAAAGTTTGCTTGCAGTTTTCCAATATGTGTAAGTTTTAACATTTTAACCTCAATATTACGCAAGCATACGGATCATTCTTGTAGTATCTAAGGTGTTAATCCCACGTGGAGGGTTAATCTAATCCTAAACTCTAAGGCTAAAACTAATTGCAAAATTCAACTGTAACTAAGCTAAAACAATAACGCAATTCAATCAATCAACTCAATCAACCAATTCAACTCAAGAATCAATCATGAAATATTAATAAATCAGTAAATTGGAATGCACACACCAAGAATCAACCTAAGGAACTACCAATTGAGAGAGAGGGGAAAATTTTACCTATCTTTAATACTAACCTAATTAATTATGAAATGTCGAATTATTGGTCCTGGACTATCCCAGGGTTAATTACTCTCTCTCAAGTTATAACCAAGAGCTTTAAATTATAAACTTTAATCAGATTTTAGAAAATTGCAATTTCTCAATTCACAATATCCACTCCCTAATTAGATCTGAAGTTTTCCACTAAACTACCAGAACCTATGTTAGATCTCTCGTCACACAATTACTGATTTGATTGATTTCTCATTCTTATTAAATTACCTAACTCTTGTTAGCCTATTTTAATTATTTTTCATCGGTTTACCCTCTCGGTCTATTACCGATTTATGAAAATGTAGAAATCAATCACAATGAATCCAATTCATATAAATAATTAGATTTTTATTGAATCAAAGATAAAAATAACCCGAAGGTGAGTTTAGACAATCCTCAACATTCATAAATCCGATCTCAATAGCTATTCTAATTCTATATATAGATAAAAATAGAAATACCCTGGAACATAGATCCGAATGGATGATGGAGACAACAACGATGGAAAAACTCCTGTTCCGGGAAGTACTTTGTGTAGGCTTCTTCTCCACGTCTCTCTTCCTTCGTCTCTTTCTCAATCTCTCGATGAACTCTCTCTAAGGTTTCTTGATGGTGGCTAATGCAAGAAGCTCTCTTCTCCTTCTTTATCTTATTCTTTATATACCTTTTATGTTCTGGGTAGCCCTAGCATTTTTTCGAGGTCAAAAAGTTTCAAAAGTCCCTCAAAACTTGACTTTTCTGAGTGTCTGCATGTCTGCTCGACATAGGCCACAATTGCGGGCCATAGTTAACCCTTCTATCAAGATCATGGGCTGTGTCTTGGGCTTCTATCACGATCATGCTAACTGGGCCACGATCTTGGGCTATCTCCAATGCTTCTGTCACAATCGTGGTATATGGGCCATGATTGTGGGGCATTGTTTCGACCCAAATGTCTCTGAAACTTCTCTGTTCTTTGATATTGGCCCTGCAATACTAATAAGCACATCAAAGTACCTTAAAGACATAATAATTAAGCTCATAAACTAGTACTAACCCATAAAAAAACACGTAAACACAATTATTTAACAAAATAACCTAATTCTAACCTAATCAAATGCTAAATGATTAAGTTAACAATTAAAAACATATCAAACTAAACCCTAAAACATAATGCAATTCACACTTATCAACCTCTCTCATGTATCATATGATGATTGAGAATTAGCCTAGGATCAGGTGGAGATATTGTTCCTCAATTTTGTAGTATTGCTGGTGGAAAGTATTTCAACAAAAAAATTTCTACCACTTAAACCCATATGGTAAGTTATGATTTTAACATTGTAACCATTGTTTAGCCTTTCCTTTTAAAGAAAACAAGAAAACCATAGTCTTATTGTGTCGATATTGATTCCATTAATCTTAAAAGTGCCATAAATCTCCAAAACATTTGAGATATGTGCATTTGGATCTTCATCTTGTACTCTATCAAATTGGACAGATAGTTGCATCATCTGATTGATACTTGGTTTGATCTCAAAGTTATTGGCATTCACATTCAGTTTGACAATGTTGGATTCCACTCCAGTCAAGTCCGATCTAGCATAATCGAACATTGTCCTTAGTTAGTCTGATATGGTTTGTTATTCTCTAGTATCAATTTATCCTCATAAGTCCTCTATTTGTTGATCTAACTCTAACTCTCTTAGTTATGTTATGTGGAGATTTCTACGAGTTGGTCTTTTGATTTCTGGATCTTCGTTTACTAAGCCCATTAAAAAACGGTATGAATATCATTCCATACTAACTGGTACCGACTGGAATGTACCGTAATTGCCAAAAAATAGAATGGTATTAAGGTTTTTGGTACCGGCCTTCGGTATTAGGAGTTTTTGTTTAGTACTGACCAATATTCAAAATACCAGCTAATGTTTAAAATACTAGCCACGTATTGGCCGGTACTGTAAGTTTTTAAAAAGCAGGGATTATTTTGCATATATGAAATTTTTTTAATTTAAACTGACCCTCTCCACATACCCGACACTCATTTGTTGCTTACCTTTTGATTTTTTCACACACTCTCTCACAGACTCTCACTCACCTTTGCTCTCTCTCTCTCTCTCTCATTCTCCTCTTCATCCCCAGTGTTGCTGCTCCCTCTCCAGAGAGAACCATCTTCCCCTGTGGTCCAGGCTAACATCACACCATTTGCAGCCCTCCTCGGCTCCCCCATGCAACCATGTCACCATCTTCAGCCCTCCTTCACGAGGACCACCATACCATCACTGAACCTCCTCCAAACCACTATCACAATGTCATCGACTGCTCTCCTCCATGCTTTTGTAGTTGCCAAATCTAGAATAATACCATATCTAAACCCAACCTAACCCAAAGTTGTGAATTGTTTTGGGTGTGTTTTGACTTTTCAATAGATTTTTTTCCTGTTTACTTGCATTTTTTATTATGAATCAGTTGGAACTTGGAACTTAGAACTTGGAAGTTGAAAGTTGGAATTAAATTATGAATTGGATTTGTGATTTGCATTGGGTTGGATATTGCATTGGACATTGAAGTTGAATGAAATGATGCACGGTTTTGTTTTGGTTTATTTCTGGTTCATTAATTGTGGTTTGGTTTACGTGAGATTTATATTAAGTTTTTTATGATTGAAATGCACGTCATGTGAATTTGTAATGAAGTGAATTGAAAGTTTGAAACAACTTAAATTAAAACTGAGAATACAAAGACTTAAATAAATAATTACCAAATTCTTAAAATTTGTGGAATGGTATTTCTTTTTCAATATTTGGGTATTGGCTTTAGATAAATAATTAATTGAGTATAAAATTATGTTATTGTAAATTGATAATTATTCGATTATAATTAATGCTATTTGAGTAATGGTTTTGGGTAAATAATTAATTTAGTATAAAATATGTTAAATTATTTAGTAATATATATGTGTGGGCTATCATAAATATTTATAATAGATAATGTGTAAAGGTAATGATGTATGTGTGTCCAAAAGGAACTTTTTCCAAATTGTGAACATGTTGTATGCTAAACTCCAACCACTTATACGAAGACTTATTAATGTCCATTAAAAATCGTAGAAGTAACTTATCTATTTAAGAACCAAATATAGAAATGAAAAGAAGATTCAAAGCTTTAAATAAAATAAAACATTTCCAAAGAAGTTATATCCTTCAACTTGATCCTTATGAATAAATGTGTACCAACAATTGTATAAGATATGTCATTCATTATTTGGTGATTATGTAAATCATACCATTCAATTTGACCCTCATGTTTGAAACTTTGAGTTGAAATTATTAAAAATTGTTGGAAATTGAAATTGTTTATGTATGTGTTGTGATTGTTGGAAATAAAAATTGTTTATGTATGTTTTATCTAATTATGTTTGTTAAATAATTGAATTG
>JAOQMP010086241.1:0-17182 GCA_027563575.1 Erythroxylum pedicellare
TTATTGTTATTTATTTTGGTTTTTTATTAATTATATTTTATTTTGTTATTATTATTAAATACTTGTTATTATTATTAATTTTCTTCTTCTTCTTCCTAATTTTAATATTATTAATATTACTAAATTCCTTATTATTATTAATTTTCTTCTTATCATAAAGAGAAAAAAGTCTTCAACGAATAACTCTATTCTTGGAATAGTTAAAGACATCTTTTAATGATCTTTAGCTATTCCTAAAAATTGAGGAATACCTAATCTTAGGATTAAATATTCTGATATTTTTTTAACCAAACAAAGGATTATTTAAATTTTAAGAATATAGCAGGAATAAAATTCCTATTCTTATGAACCAAACATGCCCTTGGGTAACAAATAAAAAATGTTAAAGGTGAGAGACGTGTACGAGCGATTGAAATTTTCTAACAAAATGGCGTTTCCGTAAGTAAATTGCCTGTGGAACAACCATTTCGTAAGGGATCCGTAGGGAATCCTTGCAGAAAGGTGATTGCCTACCGAGTCCATTTATGTAATAAATTCACCTATAAAAAAAACTTTTGTAGGAAAAACTTAGCTCCATAGGGAATTCGTAGGGAATATTCATAGGGAAAGGTGATTTCCTACAGAGTCCATTTACATAGTAAATTCACCTACCAAAATATTTTTTTGACGATTTTCACTCTTTCGTTGTTAACTTCCATCGACAAAGCACTTTAACGACAAAATTTTGTCACAAAAAACTTTTTTCTCAACAAATTTACTTATGGAAATCAATTTTCGTTGTTAATTACCTACAAAAAAAGTTTCCGTAGAGAATTTTCCATCAGTAATTTAGAATTTTCTTGTAGTGTTCTCTACTAGCCATACGTGTGAAACACTAATCTACTCCAACTTGACACACCAAGTTTTGATGAGGTGAACCTTGCTCTGATACAAATTTAAAAACCCAAGAAAATTCCTATTCTGTCGCAGTTGCTTCAAACTGAAATTAACAATTACTTATCAGATAGTAACTGGATTAACAACTACAATTTTTTCGAAATTTAATAACAATTAGAAAAATTTATTGAGAAGCAAATAAATCAAGACATGAAATTTGTTAACGCAGTTTGACACTCTCGACCTACGGCTGTAGGGCCTTCACATAGATTAATCAACTTTTACCTAAATACAATAGTCTTACACAAGGTTATTATGAAGTCGACACAACTTACTCCTTAACGCTATTCACTCGTACTTACACCTTTGAAAATTATCTTACACCCAATAATATGATCACATCATTTTAACCTCAATAGAGGATTTTTGAACCAACTAATAATAAAAAAGACAAGTAATATCTTAAGTGATTAAATCAAGAATTACAAGTAACAAAAGAACACTTGAGTTATAAAACACTCCCCTGTATGTGCAATCATATGAAACCATAATCTCAGGAAATCGGCCATCAAAAATCTGTTGTAAACTTTATAGGTTGATCACCAGAGAAACTCTCGCACAGTAGTCACACAAATCCTCAATGGAACATTTAATTGATCATAGAAGCACATAAAACGCGTATGTAAATATAGATTGATAGAAGAAATATTTTTCACCTGATAGACTCCTTATACAAACAAAAGTATATTGCCAAACGTATATGTTATCTCTACAAAACCTCCCAAAATGCAGCAACATAAATCAATAGGTAGAACATATAATTTTCATTAAAGTACCCGAAAACCCAGTTGCAAAAATCAATATATAGATCGTGTAATTGTTCATGAAAGCACAAAGAAATGCAACTACCAAAATCAAATCAATCTCTGATAAATCGTCTATATGTTTGTCTCTAATAAAAACATGTTTATCTCCAATAAATCCTATCTTCTTTAGGATTCTATCTCATGCAGGATTCCTTCCTTCCACACTATCTTAGCTTCCAAGAATACTACATAATCTAAGATAGTAGAATCCTATACCAAGTCAACTCCTTATCATAAAAGATATACCACATATATCAAAATACAAATAATGACCAAAATAAAATATCTTAACATTTAAAAAAATCATATAATAACTGAATATGAATATAAAATTTCTCATTATCATTCATAATATTTGATACCAAAAACTAGCATAAATATATTTTGATTCTTACTTTCCATTCCCACTTCTATTTTTTATTTCAATTCTTTCTTTACTGATTACTAAATGAGACCTAAGTCTATTTCATCTGCCCCTTTTGCTTACTCAACTTTTGATGGTTACCTAGGCTAAGCTATTGGTCTAAAGGTATGCTACCAAATGCATAATTCTCACATCCCTTCATAGAAAGCCCTAAGTTTCTTAATGTGGACTATTATTTGTTATTGATGATTAAGATAAACAAAATTTCATCTCTCTTTAAATGATATTGTCTTCTAAGGAATTCTCAATAATTCCACTTGTGATAGTTGCATATACTTCAGCTTCCACTCATTCAGTGAAGTAATCTATAGCGATAACTACTAATCTGACCTACCTTCTTGCCAAAGGAAAGGTTATAAGGATATCCATTCCCCACTAGGCGAAAGAGATTGGATAAGAAATTGATGTAGGGTCCAGTAAGTCTCTAGTGAAGATTTGCATGTCTTTAACACTTATGTCATCTTTTCATGTGATCTTAGGCATACTTTTTCTAATATCCTTGAGGCTTTTCTTCACTTAATGCAAAAAATTTTTTCTTAGTATACATTATGAAGATTGAGAGGTTGTTACTACCCTTTTCCCCGTAAGTATGGAAATATGTAAGATCTTTGGTATAATTGTCCATATTTAGTTGTCGACCAGATCAAATGCGTTTTTTTTCTTTGAGCATCTCTCCTTTTTAGATATATTGGTGTAATACCGTTTTTCATTCCTACTTTGTGCCTTCCTCAACAAATTTATATATCTCCTTATAAGCTTGAATGTTAGTCCTTCCATAGTGGTACCATGTGTAGCCCTACAATTAGCACCCATTTTTGCTAACAAATCTGCCACAATATATTATGCTTCTTAGGAATTTGTTCCAAATCTACCCTTATTGCATATGTAATTTGAAATAATATATTTAAAATGGGATTTCCTTAAGTATTCTTCTTTGATATAATATTCTCCTTAGATTTAGCTTATCACTAATTAAGAATTTGTGTAAAGCAAGAGGCTTTATAGCCAAAAAATAAATTACCAAATTTACCAAACATAATAAAAGCTCATACTCTTATTTTATTTTTTAATTCTTTTGACTAATGTATCTAAACGTATTTGACAAACTGGCTCAAGTAAATGCTTTGATGAATCGAATTTATACAACTTTTTTCACAACATTAAGTTTGTCATAAGGTTGTCATAGGGATTAAAATAGGGTCTTAATACAAGCCTTTATCTATTGTCTTCCTCCCTCACAAAAACAAAACTTATGACTTTTGATGGTGCAATAATATACATATATAATTTTTCAATTATGAAAAGGGTAGATAATAGAGAGTAGAGTTGTAGGTATTCCTTTTGGATGTTTGAAGGCTTGATCACATTCATCATTTCACTTAAATTCCTTTGACTTCATAAAAGTTTTAAAAAGCAACAAGTATTTATTTGTTATACTTAGGCAAGAATTGCAAGTAGTTGGTGATTCACCCTATTAGTTGTTGCATCTCCTTCATAGAGCTAAGACTTGTCATTCTCACAATAACATCTTGTTGGAAACCAGCAGTGATCAAACCACAGATGCGGTGAAAAATAAAATTTTTACAGTTTCTATTCGGATCTCGATAATTAAATAACTTAAATAATAAAACATGTATTGTAAAATAAGAAATCATACCAGATTTGTTTTCCTGTTGAAATCCTTTGAAAGTTTTTTGTAATATTAACCACAAGTTATTCACTTGTCCAACCTCTAATGGTATCCACAGAGCAACTTCTCATCACTTTGAGAGGAATAAAGTAAGAGTGCTAGCTCCTTGATGCTTATTCCTATTTGTAGAAAAAGCATTAGGTTTTTGTAATTTTTATTAAAATTAAATTCCTTAATTATGACTAAAGTCATACTCTAATTATAATTAATTTAATTTTTATAAAATCAAATATCTCATATTTGATCTCTAAAGTTTCTCAAACTTTATAATTAAGTCAAACTTAATTAAAATTGATTTTTCCTTTACAAGCTGCTCTTTAATGTGTGCCCTATTAGATTCTTAATACATTAGTAATGATTATAAATTCTAATTCTAATTCACAATTAGAATGAGATAAATTAATTTTAATTTATCTTTAATTAGATCAAGATTGATGTCTGGCAACATGTCATGACCACCCAAATATTAGGAATGTCAAAATGGTTTGACTTAACTTGTCCATAGATGGTTATGATGTATAATTTAATCCTTTCATCATCCAATGATCCAATTGGACAAATTATGGATATAGTGTCTACTCTTTTCTTCCAATCATGTTTGTTTATGCTAATTAGTAATTGATATTTGAAAATGACTTTTTAAATGTCAATTCACTCTGGCCAGAAAATTCCATAAATCACTACTAATTAAGAATAGTAGAACATTCTCTTTAATTACTTTGGAGTAACGAATCCTTTATTGACTTACTCAACTATCTTTGTATAGTTTATACTGCATCTAAATACTACCAACTAAATTATCCTAGGATAGTTCATAAGTAGAATAAAAAAATAGTAACTCCTACATGAGATACCTTGGTAACCTCAAGTCTAAGGAGAAATCATACAATCATCATTATGAGGAAATTCACAAACACATAAGTAATATTCCAATTAGGATTCTCATAGTCGGGTCAGTTTAGTGACTTATTCTTTAATAATCACTCACATATTATTTTAAGTATCTCTATACTTTAATTTATTAGATTAATTACTTTCTTAATAAGAAAGAAATATAATGTGTGCTAGTTTTACCGTCTCAACAATATCCCGTCTTAATAAAACTGCAACTAGAAATATTTAGAAACAATACATAAATGTAAATTGAATCTCAAAATTATGATATGATCATAATTTCAATTACATAATAATTAATCAAGGGATTTTACCTTTGGTATTAAAACATCAAATGTAATTAACTTAATACACAAAGATAAAGAATGTCTTTTATTAATTAAATAATAATGTCATACATCAAATTACAACCAACTGATTGGTTGCAAAGGCATAAATTAAAAATCTCGCAATTATACTAAAGCCAATTATCTATATATCTAATATCATATCCATCCATATGTTGATCATGTCTCTTATGAGAAAATGACTTAGTGAGAGGATCTACAATATTCTCTTTAGTAGGAACTTGCTCTAATACTATCTATTTTCACTTGACTATCTGTTAAGTGAAACTTCCTGAATGCATGTTTTGTAACATCCCATGTTAGGGGCTAGAATCCCAAAATAGTGAATATGAGAGGACATTGAGAAATTAGAAGTGCATTGCATGCTTATCCATAATTGAGAATTCATATACATGTGAAAATTTATTTTTAATATATTAAATAATTGTATGTGCATTCATTGACATTTTTCGGGTATAATTAATTTATAAATGTGATTAAAATGTGAATCATGGATTATTTGTGTCAAAAATTTATTTGGAATATATTATGATTATTTCATAATTTTTAGTAAATTTTAGGAAATTTTCGAAACTTTTTGGGTATTTTGGACTAGAAAAAATAGATGAATGACATTGTGACATGTAGCAGTCTTATATGGATGACAAATGGCCCACATGCATTGGAGCAATATGTCAATGTGATATTAACAGAAGTAAGTATGTGTGTTGGAAGGCAAATTACTGTAGCTCATTGTTTATTTTTCAGATTGCTTGGTCTTCACCGAAAGCCTCTGAACCCTCATCACAGAAATAATGATTTTGACTCTTACATCAGTGTTATCCTTTACATGCAAATATTTCAACCCAGTTGGTGTTTGTTTCTACCTATTCTTGTTGTTTTCTTTCCCTATCCATCGAAACCCCACTCTTCACTCTCACCATTGGGAATTTTTCTGAAACAAGTAAGTTGTGTTTTAAGTTTTTATGGATAATGTAAATGAGTTTGATGATTGAAAATGAATTCATGCATGAGGTGTATAAGAAGGATAGCTTCGGTGATGTTAAAAATCAGTTAAATGAGAATTTAGTAAAGTTGAAATGTGTAGAAAGTGTGCGTTAAAGTGTGAGAATCTGAGTTTAATGTGAATGTGAGGAGTAGACAACTGCAAAAACTAGAATTAGGTTCTGTGTTTTTGGAGTGAAATTAATGGTGAAAGAGGGCAGGAAAAATGAAAAGTGCAGGAAATGAAACAAGTGCAGAAAATGGTGAGAAGTCCGTATATGACTTTTGTTTTTAATGTTTATGTTGAATTTTGAATTTTAAGTTGTTTTTAGAGCAAGTTGACTTGGAATGGGAGTAGAAATGCAGAGAATGTATGTTATAAATGGTGTAGAGAGATTTTGGATTAAGTAATATAAGAGAGGAAGAAGAAGAGAAGAAGTGCCGCAAAATCTGGAAAATAATGGAGTGTACAATTCTGCACATAAAGGTTTCCTGAAACTAAACAACTTTGAGTCTTTTCGCTATAACTTTTTCATCCAACCTCTAAATGACTTGAAACTTAAACCAATAGATTCATAATATATTGTTCTTCCTCTACATGAAAATTTAAAGCCATCTGAATTCATTTGAGAAAGATTGAATTAATGGATTTAGGATGAAAATGAGGAAATGTGTTGGAATGTTATGAACTGGAGAACTTTCAGTAAACATGCTTTGGTATTTTGATTATTTCTTCAACTTTAGATCTTCAAATGAGTTTATTATCGATTCAAATTAAACTAGAGACATATAAATACAACCTTATTGAAGAAATTGAATTGTAATTATATCTTTAAGATTTTCAAAATCTGATATGAAGTTAAGTTAAGAGTTCTATTTCAGTTTAAGAACAATCTGAAATGCTTTGGGAATAACTTTCAGTATACTGAATCAAATTGTATGATCTTGGTGTTATTAGACACTTAAGACATAGAGGAACAATTGTTTAGGAGAAAGTGTTTATAAATAATCCATTTTCTTGATTTTAATGATCATATAAAGTGGACCTGAAATTCTAATTTGAGGAAAAAGTTGGAATGGTTAATTAGTGTGTGAATTCTGGAACATTTGGAGTAAAATGGATGTTTACATCAGATTATTACATAAATATACCTGGGACTTTGTCATTTGAACATGCATAATACATGATACATTTTTAGATGTATTTATTCAATTAAATGAGCAATGTAGTAATATGAAATGTGTATGATTGCATATAGAAGTACACGTGGAGCAGCCGCCTCCAAATATTGTCAGGACTTCAAGGAAATAAGCAAAAGGAAGAAATTGTGAGTAACCTAAGATGGTTTCACTTTACTTTGCTTTGTTTATTACTAAACTGAATTTGATATATGATAAATGTGTTCTAAATTTTGGACTATACTTGTCCAAAGCGTTTTGATATATGTAAAAACCATTGGAAGTGCTACTTGAATGTGAATGTGATTGACTACTTGTTTCTCAACTTAAATGTTGAATACCAGACTAAAAGTTCGATGATAAATGTGAATGTTACTGAATGAGTATAATGATTGAATTTGTGGAATGCATTTCATTCTAATGCATGAAATATAAAGGCAGTTGTGATTAATGTCACTAGTAAAAAATAGCTTAAAGCTTAGAAATCTGTGGAAAGAGCCTAAGGCTCAATTTGTAAAGGGACAGTATTAAAGAGCTTGATATCCACAACAGATACGGGACAGTGAAAAGACACCTAGTCATAACAATGTAAAAACGAATGTGAGTCTCATAAACGTTGCATTCACACATGATATGAATAAAGTAAATGATTGCAATATTTCGAGACTTTTTCTTGCATGATGATGTAAGAATTTATGGATGAGTGGGTTCAGCAAAATTGTAATGAAATGTTGAATTGAATGGATTATGTGATGAAATGTGACCATTGTGTATAAAGTGTTTTATGATATTACTTGATGATAGACAAGTTGATGTGAATTATGTGGTAACATGGGGTGTGGCTAGATGGTTGAGAGCGGGGCTTGACTTCTGTTAGGTCCCAGGTTCGATTCCCTGCTAGCCCCTCTTGTAAGAGCCTGGGGCAGCCGGGGTTTTACCTGTAGGTGGAGCGCCAGTTGGGCCCTCAATGATGAGGTGCGCCCGTTTGGCCCGCCTGTGAGGTGGTGTGCCAGTTGGGCCCTCGGAGAGGTGTGCCCGCTTGGCCCGCCTGTGCGGTGGTGTGTCAGTTGGGCCCTCGGAGAGGTGTGCCCTCTTGGCCCGCCTACAGAAAGAAGAAGATACTGTAGTGAAGAGGAAAATATTGTAGCAATTAAGGCTACCTTAATGAGAATCACACAAGAGAGGTAAGGAGGAATGCAGCGATGAAGGCTGGAACACACAAGAGATGAACAAAAAAAAAAAGAGTTTCGGTAGTGCAACAATGAAGGCTGCTCAAAGGACAAATCCCAGGAAAAGAAGCCCTATGGCTCTGATACCATGTGGGAAAGAATTTTCATACATTCTCATATATTGAATAGGAAGTATACAGCCATATATAGGACATTACAAGTAGGAATTTAAATTTGGAAAGTTATTTAAAGCTATCTAATGTAATCCCTTAATTTAAGGGATTTCAAACTTATTCTATCTTATCTATTTACAGTTTGTTTATATCTTAATATAATCTATTTATAGCTGTTTAGTATCTTAACAGTTTAGTTTCTTCTTTTTCAATTTGAACTTTATGCTGGCATTTGTTTATTGTGCCACTCGTTCTTAGCACTCAATTGAATTAGTACTCAATTGAATTACAAAACTATGCTAATAGCTAGGGATGCAGGTTGATGGAGTTACTAAACCTTGGCATTTAAAGTAGTCACTGCAAGCTTTCTACACTTTTATATTACCCTCTTTGACTATTGGGAAAGTTAGCAGCACAAGATAGTCGTTAGATGTTTTATGCTAGGCAGTTAAAGACATTTATGAACTGTTTTCCTTGTTACCTATTCCTAAAAGAAGTTCTAATGACATGCCTTGGCTTATTAGGTGTCTGTTATTTGGATTTTAAAAACAAGTTCAATATGGGTTGGATTCTGGGATGATAATCCTTATGAGTTTTTCACGAGCTTCTTAGACGTACTGTGATCTTTCACTTCTGTTCAAACTATTGCTACTCTTTTACAAGAGGAAACCCTTAAATTATAGTCAAATTTCAACTACACCGTGTGTCTATATATTCAAAGTTTGCTTCCTGACATTTCTTGTCTTTTACTGGAGCAGCAAAGTTGCACCACGGTCATCTATCACATGCAGATGGTAATGGAGATTGGGTTCTAACTATATTTTCATCATTATCACTTGTGAGTGCCAGACCAAAAGTTTATGAAATTCAACTTTGTTATCTTTCTTTATAGCTTTCTGATGAATTTCTTGGCAGTAATAATTTACACAGTATTATGGAACCCAAGAAATAATGCTTGAGGAAAAATTACACTTGCATCTTAAAATTTTGGCTTGTACTGACAGTATTGATAGGTAATTTTAATAAATGAAGTTATTGAGCCTAATCTAAAAATATTTTTAAATTTTAATCCTAATAGTAGACTAAATTTTAATTATATAAAAATTGACTGGCTAGTTTATAATTTTAAAAAATTATTTGAAATGATATTCAGTATTAACGAGTCCTAGTGCTGTAGTATACTAATACCAAAACTAATACTAGGTTCGGTACAATATTGGCTGTATTGCTTATGAATAGAGAATTTTGTGAATAGATAAAATAGAAATTTCTATATATTTTCTTGTTTTCTGTTTCTTTTTTTGTATTTTTGCAGCCTAAAACCAACAAAGAAAAAAACTTGATTGTAAAATGACTAGCATCTTTTTAGAGGGTTATCTGCTGAAAGAAAGTAGAGATGATAGTCTAATTGAAAGAGAGGTTAAGGGTAAAAAGAAGACATTTGTAAGATAGATAGAAGTTAGTAGTTGTGCTCTCAATGAACCGTCATAAAAAAAGAATATAATAGAATAGAGGTGAAGGAGTTCTCAATGGGCTATCAAAAGGAAATATAAAATGGAGATTAAGACGATCTCAATGGTGCTAGATAGAAAGAATAGAGGTAGCAACACTGACAATGAGCTGACAAAATGAAGGGGGCTCACCAGAAAAGGAGACATTGATAAATAATAGAGAAATAAATGATCTAAGGGGGTGCTTGGTTCACATGAGACAATGGTAATAAGAATGAGAATGAATATAGTGAGAAATGAGAATGAATATAATCATTATAATTATAATGGTTGGTTTGGACGAATGAATGATTATCATTATCATTGATAGTGGTTGGTTTGTTGAAAATCTTGAGATATAAAAAATTACTAAAATTTTCTTTTACATCAAATTTTAATATATTCTAATTAATTATGTGTTATTTAACATGGTTTGGTTGTAAAGTTTGTTTCCATCAACACAAAAACCACTAAAGAGTTCAAGTTGTATTATTGACTAAGTTTAACCCATTTATTTATAACAGCAAGGTATTACAAGATCTCATATTAAAAAAGATACAATATTTCTAAATAGTACCTAAACTACTCTAATATTGCAATTATTCCTATGTTAGACAAATAATAATCTTCCTATACTAAACATACTGGTGAACAGTATCAGGTTTAAAGTTTGCAATTTAATCATTTTTTCTTTTCACACTTAACTCCTTTAGAAAATGTTGGGGTTTGATTGAATATACGGGAAAGTTTGATGTGGGATTTCATGATATGTGGAGGTAGTGAGGTTAATGATTTTGCTTCATATATTGTTTTCTTTTCATTCTTTTTTATCCAGCTTTTTGTCTAAGGTTCATTTGTTATGCTTTTTGTAGGTCGTTGATGTTCTAGAATTCATCCCTTCTCATGTGGCGGTATGATCACCATTATTCTTGTCTGCTTGTTTTCTTGTTTCTCTTGAAGAGTCAAAATCAATGTGCATTTGATTACACATGCCACAAGTTTGATAATTCCCAAGTCTTTTCATGCTTGAGTTCAAGTTGGAAGTCCTTAAATTGATCAATGCTGAATTTCATCAATTTTGTCCAATTATTAAGCAAGAGAAATAATCAGTGGGCCAAGTAGTGTAAGATTGGCAGAGTGACATATGTTGATTCAACGCTTTGCAGCTAATGTTTTGGACCCTTCTACAATTGGATTCAACATTGACTGGTCAGGATGCTAGGTCATTTAGTTACTGTTGTATAGTGCTTTAAATTGTTTGAGTTGATGTCAAATTAAATGGAATTAATTTAACATCAGTGGCAGGTTTGTGACGCACAAAACTGTCAATTTGAAGTGTGAAACAATGGGTAAATAGTTACAAACGGCATGATGGTTTATTGTTCTTCAAGAGAATACTGTCACTTTTTTTTTTTTTCTGTTGAGTATGAAATGAATTTTGCCAATGTGCATGAGATGAGTCTCTTGGGCAATTTTGTGGGTTGATTCTTTGTTCAAGAATTTACACCTCATCTGATATAGCCAAATGATATGTAAACTCCAGGATTGAGAGTACAAACTACAAAATGTTTGAATCAGCATAAAATG
Organism: Erythroxylum pedicellare; assembly: GCA_027563575.1. Classification (NCBI taxonomy): domain Eukaryota; kingdom Viridiplantae; phylum Streptophyta; class Magnoliopsida; order Malpighiales; family Erythroxylaceae; genus Erythroxylum; species Erythroxylum pedicellare. Next base: position 11,680 of record JAOQMP010086241.1, read on the forward strand.
CTTAAATAAAAATCATTTTATTTCTTTATGTAGATGGCCCAAAATGTTAGCACAGGTTGTGATACACTTCAAGTTCTAAGTAATTGCTGATATGCTCTACCATATTAGCTTTGGACATTTATGATATGTTATTGTAGAGCTGTTACAGATGCTCACATGCCTGATATACACTGGCTTGGAATGTAGTTTTGCAGAGTTTCTGTTAAAGAAATGGTGAATAGTAGTTGGTTTTCTGTATGGACTGGGTTTTTCAGCATTTATATTGCTAATGCTATATAATTATTTCTCCTTGCAGGTGGTGTTTGATCATGATGGTGAGCGAAATTTTCAGATTTCAAGTTTTAGCTGGTCCTCAGAACTTTTTCTTTGTGGCTTTCCATTTTAAACAGTCGATGATGAGCATTTCTAGCTATTTCAGGTGCTGAAACTTCATATTGATTGAAACATGCTAAAAATCCAGGAAATATGATGCTGAAAAAGAAAAAAAAATCTTAAACAAGCATGTTACGTGGCATGCATTGGGTTAAAAGAAAATAAAGTTGAAGTCTGTTATTTGATTCTAACATGGTGTAAAACCTTCTCTTATGTATGTTTGCTGTGATCTTTGAATAAATATATAACGTTACATGCTTGTTGATTGTGTCTATGGTGATAAAAACACAATGAAAACTGTCTTCAGTCGTTTGTGAGATGACAATTCTATGAAGGTTTTTGTCTTCTTCTCTTTGGTTTTACTTTGTTCAAGTGGAAACAGTTCTAGCAAGTACTTGTGTCAATCTGCTGGTAGTACTTAGTGGCAATGTTAATGATGAGCTGGGCAATGTTAAATAGGATATATGCAAGTGAAAATTGTTATCTGGGGAAAGACTGAGTGATTTAATTTACCTAATGCACCGTTATGAATTATGTGTGTGTGTGTGTGTGTTTGCATAAGAGTACGCTGAATATATTTTTAAATAATACCCCTTTATCAATAACAAGGATTATTCCTATGTTTATTGAAGCGTTCTTTCTGAAGGCCCTGTTGAAAATAATAATAATTTCTCTTCCTATCCTTCAGTGTAAAACTTTTAGGTAGGCAATTGGACAGGTGAAGGCATATGTTGGAGAAACTTGTGATTCATATCTTCATTTCATTTTTCAGTTAATAGGAAAAATAGGTTACTTGAGGCAGAAATGTGCTAGCTGCCACTTCTTCTGTGGCATGACCTAGATAACGAATCTTGTGTTTATTGCCAAATGTTTATTGTTTGATTCAAGGGTGGATGCTAAAGCAGAATATCTCTCCCTTTAGATGTTTATTTGCCTCTTGACCTTCATGTTCTTTCTTTGTACAGTTAATAATGGATCTGCATGAATTTTGGGGTACTCTGGATTGCAAAGTTGTTCAAACACTGTTTTGATAAAACAAAAATTTTCCTTTCAGGAGTTCCTTTTGGTCATAGTTATGTTTCATCCAAAGAAAATGTCATGGCAAAAGGTATGTTCATGATTTTATGAATCTTCACATGATCAATCTGGCAATCAATAAGGAAAGAAAAATCATATTTGTGGGCAAAATTTGAGATTTACTGTGAGTTTATAGTATCTAGAAAGCAAAGGAAGGTTAAATTTTACGTTGACAGAAATTGAACTGCTTTTATTTCGATAAACTTCTTCAAATGCCATTGGGTTCATTATATAAGTAAAGGATGCCTAATGGCTATCAGAATCTCTAATCACATGCTAATGAAATCTTGAAATTAAATTTAGAAATTCCATTGTTTCACTTGAATGTGTTTGGTGAAGTTTTACAAGTTAGCTTTTGGCATTAAAGGGAATTGTATAGATGTTTTTTTACAAATTATTCAGTGCTACCCTGTTAGGATTTGTTGTGTTGTTGATAACATTTTTATGTCTTTGTGGATAACAGTTCTTCCTATGAAATATGTGTTAAAGTACACATGGGCCCCTAGTGTATTGTTACTTCCAAAAAGATGTCCCATTAATTTCACAATGAGCAAGATATGTTCTACCTTTCCAGAATAACAAACTAAGATACTAATAGAAAATCTATTCCACTATTATCAAACCATAGGAACCTTAAAAAGACAAAAACAATAATAAAAAAGAAATAGCAATACCACAATTGGTGTTGGTTTATTTTACTCAATATGAAACGATTCCTTTAGTTAATGAACTTATTAAAAGCATGAGGTAAGAGTGGTTTAAGTCTTGAATTGGGTGTAATGAGCCTTACAGAATGTGGTTTCGGCTGGGGTGGGACTTGATGCATGAAAAGTCCTTGTATTATTATTTTGTGTAAGTGGTTTGGAAATGGGATAGAATTGACACAGGATTGTTCTTTCTTGATGTTTGAGCTTAATACAAGCTATAGATGGAGTATGATATGCTGTCTGATAATGATGAGAGTCATGTAAATCTGGATGTTATCTTTTTGTGGGCTATAAAAGGCAATGCATAGGAGGTTTATCTCAGTGCCTTCTGGGTCCTTACCCTGTCCCGATGCTTAGTAGGTTGGGATCCTGCATTGCCATTTGGAATTGCTGCTGTTCCCAAAATGCTTTTCAGAACTATCCCTTGTTGGTTCAGAAAGAAAAACATTTAACTCTCTTTCTACACTACTTGCAGCTAGGTTTGATGCCTAAGATGATCTGCTTGCATTTTATGGTACTTGACCAGAATCAATCACATTTCACATTTCCATAATTAACAGACATTTTTCTCATGAAAATTGGTTCTTAACTTTGTTTCTCATGGTTCTGACATGGACCAGTATACTGCGTTTGCCATCACATTCTTAGTGCTTTTGTCCAGCATCAAAAGTGTTTTTTGGGTGATTTATTTAATCTAGTTTTTCCAAAGAATCTATGCTGCATAATCATGTGTCTTAAAAGTGTATGTGGCAAAGTCTTTGCATTGTAGTTAGGAAAGTACCTTGGACACTTAAGTCAAAGTTCAGAGGTCTGTCCAAGTTTCTGAATCACAGATAGAGTGCATCAACGTAGGATCATGAAAGAAGTCCAAGTACCTTGATTCAAGTTTACATATGCAAGCTTGAACCAATGCTTCTCTTTTTGTTTTTCTCCCTATGATATTTTGCATCCTTGTATTCTGTTCAACTTCTTTATATTAAGTTTGTAGATAAAGGGGGCAATTGAAGCCACCTGCACTGTCATTTTTATATGCATTAGCTCACAGGATACATGCTAAGATTGCCTTTTCCTTGGCCACTGCATTAAAATACTCGTGAAATCCTTAAAAGTTGTGTGAACCTCAATTCTTTGAGGTGGATACTTCTGCTTTTTGTCATTTTCCTAGACCTGGTCATCTCTTATCTTCCCAGTTCTAAAACTACATTTAGTTCTGCATAACACTAGCTTAATAACAGAAAACATGTTTCAATTACGTAATAGGTTTGAATTTTCGTCACACTCTGTATCCTTCATATAAGAGCAACCGACCCCCAACGCCTGATACCATAGTTCAGGGACTTCAATACTTAAAGGCATCCATCAAAGCAATGTCCATTAAGGTTATAGAGGTAAATAGCTGCATATACCTTGTAACAACCATTGATTCTAATCGTAAATTATAATCATTGTAACTTACAAACGAAGCAGGTACCGGGAGTAGAAGCGGATGATGTCATTGGAACTTTAGCCATGAGGAGTGTCAATGCTGGTTTCAAGGTGAACAATCATAGAATCATTAGCAGCATTAAATTTATTATAAAACTTGTTCAAATTGGTTCCTCCATTCTAGTTTGATCTTGAAGAAGACCAAGTAATTGCTAAAATACTTAAAAATGTTGTTTTTAAAATTGTAGCTTATATTAGGCAGTATTATCTCTTGTAAGTGTTGAGTAGCAGTTAAAATTGCTTCACAACGGGTTAATTTCAGGACTTGGAGTTGTATTGGTATGGGCTTTTCTTAGGAACGTTGATCCCTAGTTTACTGTGTTAAAGTCACTGAAACTTTGGCATCTTCATTACAACATTGAAATCTTAATTCCCCAGTGTCAACCATAAATGATGTCTCTATAGACAAGGGACTCTTCTGGATTCACATAGTGATAATGGGGTTACTACTGCATTCTTTGATCATTTAGAAGCACCATTTAGAAGCATCAATTTCCCATGGATCTATCATATCCTAAACTTCTTCCATCTTTCTTTTGTATTTGTAAATACTGAATCCTGATTCTTGATTGTGCTTCTTTCTAACAGGTACGAGTCGTTTCTCCAGATAAGGACTTCTTTCAGATTCTCTCTCCTTCATTGCGCCTATTGCGAATTGCACCACGTGGCTTTGGGTTGGTAACCCTTGCAATATTTTATTATATCTTATGCTGACTGTTTGTTTTCTTAGGTTCAACTGATAAGGAACTGTCAAATCTATTAGAACTTCAACGATCTCTAACTGAACCAATTCGTTGAGTTTAGGCAGAATTGGATATGCAATCCAATAGGGTAACAGTTTTGCATTTGGAGATTGAAATGAATGTGCAGAAAATTAATTTAAAGGAAACAACTATAACTTTCAAATGTAGAAAAACTTACTGCTGAAACAGAGAAACAAAAGGAAAAAAGCATTTGAAGTACAAATGCCACATCAATCTCCTTGCTGTCATTTACAAATCTGAAGAAATGACTTGTGGAGCAATGTCTATCAACTTTTATTAGTTCCAAACATTATATTTCTGTAGCAGCTTTTGTCAATCAACTTTGTTTTGGGTGCCCACCATCTTATTTCATAGTAAAGATCCCCTCGATCAAATGAAGCTGTACATTTGAATTTTCTTTTATCTTTCTTTTTTGCTTTTTAACAATGATTTAATTTTTTTATTGGGTTTCTATTCCAGAATTTAAGTACTGATAGTGCCTTTAGAAACTAATAATAAACTAAAATTTACAAACAAGTGTCAAATTTATTTATTTGACTTTAGTATCCTCTGTAAAAGAGAATAAATGGAATGCCCCCCTAATTAAGTTCTTACCCTTTTATTTATAATAATATTAGTAGGCAATACAAGCTATAAATTATATTTATATATGTAAATATCTAACATATAAGCGATATTATATAGGACATATCATAATAGCTCTAACTCTCCATCAACGTTTACCTTTTCACTTTTCCAGGATGGTTTCATTTGGGCTTGATGATTTTGCCAAATTATATGGATCACTGAAACCTTCTCAGTTTGTTGACATGATTTCTCTTGTGGGTGACAAATCCGATAATATCCCAGGTTATCATCTGCAACTTTTTCTATTACTTGTAATCTCGTCCTGAGGATCAATTTTTTGCTGGATTTGATGTTGATTTTCTTTAAGAAGTGGTAGGCAACTATTTTCAGCTTTTTCGTTTCTATTTTTTCCACTTGTCAATTCTTTTTCTCTTTTTAAATTATTGTTGTGAAGAATCTGACAGATATAGAGAATGAGATGAGAACTTATTACTGGCCTTTGATGTCAATGTGTATCATCAGTTATAAATC
>JAOQMP010086267.1:0-17176 GCA_027563575.1 Erythroxylum pedicellare
AGCAAAGGAGTCGGTAATACTCTTCATCTTGTTTATGTTTTTATTATCCTTATACCATATCATGTATGGATTGGCATAATGATTTGGATTTGTTGCTTCCGCTAGAAAAATGATTTCTTAAAAGTTTTGAAATCTACCGTTTCTCTAAATATTTCATGCTTTATTTTTTCGATCCAACAGGAACAATCTTTGAAATAAAGAAACTAAAAAACACACATCATAAGCAAACCGAAAAATAAACTAAGAAAAATGTAAACACAGAGATCCCACTTACTGTTCCTCATTCTTGTTTCTTCTTTCCTTTTCTTTCTCGTTCTCCTTTTGCATTTGTTGGCCCTCCTTTTATACTAAACTGTATGAGTTTTCTCATGACTCTCCACCTCCAATGGATCGTAACAGCTCCTTCCCACATTCTTGCATGTTGAAGACTTCTTCTAAGCATCCACCATTCATTTACAAACTTGATGAAATGTTAGAGTTATCCTTAAAGTTGTGTAGTGCGATCACACCACGACCCTTGCGATCGCACCCGTGTGCGAATACTCTATTTTCTAGTCAAAAGTCTCGAGTGCAATCGTACCTGATTGACTCGTGATCGCACCAGAGTGATGTTGCTCCTCAGTTGCGATCGCACCAGACACTTTCACAATCACACCTTATTCTTCCTTAAATACACAACTTCGGTCGCGCTCGCACCCTTATTCCTCACGATCGTACCAGATACCATTTTCCTTGTTTCTTTCACCAACTTTTCTCATCTTGCTTCCTTGTTCCTTCACACTTAACAAAACATCAAAATTGCCCAAAAACTTAACTAAACTACTAAACAAAAAGTACCAAAAACATATTTAAAAACATTAACACTTAACAAGTAAATAAACTCAAATCAATACTTGTGCTTGTCTTGAAGCACATAATACGACAAAAGAAAATAAAACAAAAATAATGACCCAAATAGCGTGATACCAAAGAATCTTTTCACAGCTTGACATAATTGTTAACCTCCTACAACCTCTTAATTACCAAAAATGCAGATAAAGCTTTTCTAAATCAAATTGTGAATATTACGCATACAAGAGCAGTAAATAGCACCAATAACTTCATTATTAGAATAAATTCTCTATTAAACATATTTGTATTGTTATCAACTTATTGTTAAAACTGTGCAACAAGGATGAAGAGACTTTATTTCCAGCACAACTTTATAACCTTGCTTGAGATGAAAAGTTTTTCAATTAAATTCAAATGAGGAGCATACTCACATACACAAAACCTATTTCATTTTCATCATCAAGTGGCTAGTAGCACTGCTCTTGTGTCCAAGGCCAGTTTCGTGCAACCTCAGCAAAGCGGAGCAACAATTTGGAGGTTTTTGTTTAATGATTCATTTCCTCCTTATCATTCATACAATTTTTCTTATCCTCTAGTTAAAACTTCAAGTAAATAACAATAGTCATAATTATTAAGCAAAGAACTTAATAAAAATAATTCTACTAAAAGTACCAAAACTGTTCCAGTATGCGTACTATTCTGAAATGATCATTAGTTGCATTATGCATTTTTAATAACTAAAAGGGCATGTATGATGGTAAAAATCTATCAAGCTAAGTTTAAGAATCCTAGCATATTACTACCCTAGTCATAAACACAACAAAAAACAATAAAACAAGAAACATGACAAACACACCACCAATGTACAAGTACTTAAAAAGAAAATTTAGTAGGGCTTTTAGGGAACAAGAGAACCTGGTGATGAAGGTGTAGGCAATGGTACCTCCATATAGTGAAGAATTTCTTTAATTTCTTTGCTTGGTACCACTACTGCCTTTAAATATCTGCCATTGTTTTTTCAATTGCAGTTAACCTGTTACTATTTGTTGCGGTAGCATCTTCCCAACGTTTGAGCACCTCCAAAACTGTAGCAACATCAGCAACAGGAATTATAGATTATGCTTCTTGTTATTGTGAGTCGCTGCTTTCTTCTTCTTTTTCACTAGAGGCTAACTCCCTTGCTCCTTAATGTTTGGCGGCTACTCTCTCATGGTAAGGACGCGAACTACATCCCATGAAGCTCATCAGGCCATAGACATACAAGTATCTTTGGTTGAAAACTTATGTTGGAACGCATTTCAACGTCGTGAGGTCGAGGCCCATTGATTGAGCTAATACAGTCAATAAATATCCCAATCCCAATTTGGTGCTTGAAGGTCGTGCCATTTGCGCAAACCCCTTCAAAGCATATTACTCTTGGCTTGATACCTTATTACTCTCCACCCTACTAAAAATTGATACTACCATAAATTAGTGTAGAAGAATCAACAAGGCACCCCAAATGAGCAAATTTGGGGCATTATGAGCTGAATATGATAATGAATCCTCCGTAATTATTCTCAAAAAATCCCCCGATGAAAATTCGCCAGCTGGTTTGATTGAACCCTATTATGGCAGCCCAAATAAAGTTTCTAACATCGAAGAATTCATCTCCCACTCTTATCCACACAGCCTAAACTTCAGTTTTGTGAACTTATTCCCTTCTACCACCAATGTGGTGTAACATTCTTGTACCAGCTCTTCATAGATCTCCCATTCTCCCATAATCAAATGCAGCCATCCCAATCGCTCAGTTATAGCTAGAAGATTATCCTTTATACCTAGCTATGTCACTATCTCCCAATCAAAGTACCTTGGTGCAACAATTTTTTTCTCTTTCACCTTTTGGTACTTCTTTCCCTCCTCATGTGAGAAGATTAGGAAAGGGGCAGAATATTGTGTCGAAAGATCCAGTATTAACTGTCGAACGACCTTACCTTTCCCTTTAGACTTGGATGCTACCATTTTCCCCTTAACATTCTCTTCAATGGGTGATTTGTTTGAGGGATATTTTGAAGGGATGGTTCTCTCTTTCTTCTTTCTCTTTCTTCTTCTTAATGCACTTGCTTCACCGTAAGAAATTTTGGAGGGTAGGGTTTTGAGACTAGAATAATACAAGAAAACTTCCAAAATGATGTTTAAATAGGTAAAGGAGATGGAAAGGAAAGTAAAGACTCGTAAATTTAGGTCAAAAATCAAGAAAATTTTGAATTTTAAACATTACCTAACTTAGTGTGATTGCACTAGACAACTCACGGTCGCTGCAAAGTAGTTCCTCGGTCGCGATCACACCTTAAAGACTTGTAATTGCACCTAAAACTGCATGCATAAATCATTCCTCGGTCACGATCGCACTTTAAAGACTCACGAGCACACCTTGCTTTACTTACAATATAGTGCGATCGCATGCTAAACTTGCAATTGCACCAGATTTGTTTCCTACAAACAACTCCTTAAATAAGCAAACAAAATTTTTTAATTAAACCTACACACACATATGCTAATTTTAAGGTCTTTTAGCATGACCAAAACCTTTCTTTCAAGGGTTAAATTGAAAAGCTATTACCTGCTTAGGTCGATGGATAAGACCTCTGAGATAAAGCTTACATTTTTGCCCATTCACCTTGAACTTCTCACCTCATGCATGAACGGCCCACTTTACCTTGAACGTAGCTTTCCTAGAAATAACCTTAACTGAGAGTTATATAGCAATACAATGAAACGTAACTCCTCTAACTTTTACAACTGCAGCAATCTCTTAGTCCCCGCCATTTTGTTATCCATGTTAAGAGTTTTGATAGCCTAGTACGCTTTGTGTTCAAGTTCCACAGGAAAATGACATGCCTTACCATAAACAAGTCTATATGGAGTTGTTCCAATAGGGGTCTTTAGAGTTGTCTGATATGCCTACAAGATACCGTTAAGCTTTATAGCCTAGTCTTTCCTTGCTCTGTTCACCGTTTTCTCTAAAATCCTTTTAAGCTCTATATTGACAACTTCCATCTGCCCACTTGTTTATGGATGATAGGATGTTGCCACCCTATGTTGCAAACCATATTATTTAAGCAGAAGTTCAAGCCTTGAGTTACTGAAATGAGAACCACCATCACTAATTAATACACGTGAAATTCCAAAACGCACGAACAACCCTTCAAGAACTTTGTTACCACCCTTCTATCATTACTTGAGTTGGCACTGGATTCCCCCCATTTGGGGACATAATCTACGCCCAGTAATATGAATTTGTTTCCATAAGATGCAGGAAATGGTCCCATGAAATCAATTCCCCATACATCAAATATCTCAAGCTGCAATAGACTTGATTGTGGCATCTCATCTCTTTTCAAAATATTGCCCGTTTACTGACATCTATCACATCTTTGTAAAAACTACCTTGCATTTGGTTTAACGTTAGCCAGTAAAATCTGCATTCCAAGATTCTACTCAAAGTTCTATTAGCCCCATAATGCCTTACATAAAGCGAATCATGACAATGAGTTAGCATAGAGAGCATCTCACTTTTTAGAACACATCTCCTAATTAATCCATCAGCATATATTCAAAATAAATATGGTTCTTCCCAATGATAATGCTTAATGTCTGCAAAGAATTTCTTCTATTGTTGATAAGAAAAATTGGAAGGAACGATACCTCTCACCACATTATTTACTATGTTAGCATACTACGGAGTTTCCAACTGTTAAAGAAGAAAAATCTGCTCATCTAGAAATTCTTCTCGAATTGGATGATCATTTGTATTATTCTATTGTTCGATTTGAGACAAGTGATTTACCACCACATTTTTAGCTCCCTTTTTATCCTTAATTTCAATGTCGAATTCCTGCAATAACAACACCCACAAATTAATCTTGGCTTTGCATCTTTCTTGTTAAACAAATACCTTAATGCTGCATGATCTGAAAAGATTATTGTTTTTGCTCAAGGAGGTATGATCTAAATTTCTCACATGCAAAAACCACTGCCAAAAGCTCCTTCTCAATTGTTGTGTAATTCAGTTGAGCTCCTGATAACGTTCTACTTGGATAATAGATTGTATGATTTCCTATCCTTTTATTGCCCTAGTACTCAACCTACAGCGTGATCGCTTACATCACATATCACCCCGAATGATAATGACCAATCAGGTGCTGTTAACACTGGTGTTGTAGTAAGAGTCGCCTTAAGTGTCTCAAAAGCCTGCATACAATCAACATTAAAATCAAATGGCACATCTTTAACAAGCAAATTAGTTAAAGGATGAGTAATTATGGAAAAAATTTAAATAAATCTTCTGTAAAATCTGGCATATCCCAAAAATGAACGAACTCCTTTCACATTCTTAGGAGGTGGTAATTTTGCTATCACTTCAATCTTAGCCTTGTCAACTTCAATTCCCTTGTTGGAAATTTTAAGCCCGAGCACTATGCCCTCATCTACCATAAAATGGCATTTCTCCCAGTTGAGAACTAAATTTGATTCCTCACATCGAGTAAGCACCTTTCCTAAATTCTGCAAACGTACAACAAACAAATCACCTAAAACTGAAAAATCATCCATAAATATTTCCATGAAATCCTCCACTAAATCAGTAAAAATTATTGTCATACACCACTGAAACGTTGCTAGAGCATTACACAAACCAAAAGACTTTCTCCTATATGCAAACGTTCCACAGGGGCATGTGAATGTGGTCTTATCTTGATCATGAGGATAGATAAAAATTTGATTATAACCCGAATATCCATCCAAGAAACAATAAAATGCATGACCTGATACATTCTCCACCATTTGATCAACAAATGGTAATGAAAATGATCTTATCGTGTAGCAGAGTTCAGCTTCCTGAAGTCAATGCATACTCTCCATCCCGTAACTGTTCTCATAGGAATAACCTCACTTTCCTCATTTTTTAATGACCATCATACCTCTTTCGAGACACACTGAACCGGACTTACCCACTCACTATCCAAAATAGGATAGATAATGCCCACATCAAGTAATTTGATGACCTATTTCTTTACGACTTCCTTCATATTTGGATTTAATCTTCTATATCGTTCCCTCACAGACTTGCTTGCTTCCTCCAAGTAAATTATGTACATCACTACGTCAGGTCTAATTCCTCTTATATTAGAAAGCTACCACCTCACAGCTCTAACATGCTTCCTCACCAACTCCACCAATCGTTGTTCCTACTCACTTGTCAAATTATTGGAAACAATAATAAGTAGGGTTTTCCCTTTCCCTAGAAATGCATACTTGAAATGACTCGGCAACGGTTTCAACTTTAGAACTAGTGGAAGCACAATGGACGGTGGAGCTGGATTTGTTTCTCGTAGCAACTTCTCTATTCTTTCTTGTTCACTCTTACTTTCACCAATAACCTCTACATCTGGGTCAAAAGAAACTTCTTTCTCCTTGCTTTCTTCCATACTCAACACACATTCATCCACAACATCTACCTTCATAAAAACCTCATTATCCATTGGGTGCTTCATGGCTGACCTTATAAAAAACTCAATTTGCTACTCACCAATGCATAATATGAGTTGCCCTCTGTAGACATCTACCAAAGCTTTTCCTGTGTAGAGGAATGGATGACCCAAAATCAATGGATATTCTAAATCAGCCTCGAAGTCCAACACCACGAAATCCACTAGAATGATAAAATTGTCCACTTTCACGAGCACATCTTCCAAAATCCCAAACGACCTCTTGATTGATTAATCCACTAGTTACAACAATATAGATGTCGGCTTAACCTCTCCAAGACCTAATTTCTGAAAAACTAAATGGGGCATCAAGTTTATACTTACACCCAAATCACATAAACATTTGTTAAATTGTATATCACCAACTACACAAGGAATTGTGAAACTTCCATGATCTTGTAGTTTTCAAGAAATAGCATTAGAAATAATTGAACTACATTTTTCTGGGAGTTGCACAGTCTCGTTATCAATAAGCGACCTCTTATAAGTTAGGATATCTTTCAAAAATTTCGCATACTTAGGCATATGTTCCAATGCCCCCACAAACGAAAGATTAATCTGCAATTTTTTTAACTTTTCAAGAAATTAGGCAAACTGACTATCATACTGTTGTTTCTTAAGTCGTTGAGGGAAAGGAACAGGTTGTACATACTTACTTGCTTCGGCCTACTTATTTTTACCTATGTTATAGTGTGTGTGATCGCACCTTTCATTATCACGAGCGCACCCGAAGCTTGATTGTTCCTACTTTGACTTTACTCCTAAGGTGCGATCGTAACCAGCTTCCTCACGATCGCGACCGAGGCTTTGTAACTTGCTCTGTTTATAATCAATGGACTCATGACCACACCCTTCTTTTGTTTGCTCATTTTTCGTATTCCTTATATGATTTTTTAGCTCCTTACCACTCCTCAGACGTATAGCTTTTAAAGACTCCTTTGGATTTGGTTTTGTGGTACTCGGGAAACCTCCAAGGTTTGTTGAGCAAGAGTAGTTGCCAATTGTCCAACTTGGACCTCTAAATTATGAATTGACGATGAGTGATTTTTCACTATTTGGTCAACCTTTGATTCTAGCTTCTATTGTGATTCATCTTGTTGATTCAGCTTAGTTCCAATTATCTCCATAAATTTCTCTATCTTAGCCTCGAATGGATTCCCCGGCTGAAGCTATCTTTGCTCTCCCACTGTGTTGTTGTTGTTACTTCATGAAAAGTTGGGATGATTTTGCCATTCAAGATTGTAAGTATTTAAAAATGGGTTATTTCCTGGATGGTTATTTCCCACAAACTTAGCTTTCTCAACTGTAACAACTGCTAGATACTAATTGGTGAAGTGCCCTACTGATTGTATAACTCACATGCACTTTGAACTACTGCCATTGATGAACTTGAAGTGAAGCTGCTAATCTGTTTCACAAGATTTGCAACTTCGACCTATAAAGCAGTCACTGGATCTAGAGACAAACTCCCTTTTATTCTTTTTTCATTGATCGAGATATTTCTAATGCCCACAATGCATTAGTGGCTACCATTTCTTCCAATAGATTATATGACGCATCAATTGTCTTCTTCATTAAAGATCTCCTTGCTACTGCATCAATTATACCACGAGTGGTGGTGTTAACTCCATTATTAAAAGTTTACAATAGTAATTCCTGAGTTAAATTGTGATAAGGACAACTTCGTTGTAACTCTTTAAACCTTTCCTAAGCCTCATATAAAGATTCGTCATCTTGTTACTAGAAGCTGGTGATTTCCTTAATGATCTTTGTTGTTTTGGCTAAAGGGAAATACTTAAATAGAAATGCTTAAGCTAACTCGGTCCATGTAGTAATGGACCCTAATGGAAGGGAATTTAGCCACACCTTAGCTTTGTCCTTCAGAGTAAATGGAAACAATCATAATCGAATTGCATCATCTATTACTCCATTGCACTTGAAAGTTTCACAAATTTCCAGGAAATTTGTGATATAGGTATTTGGATCTTCGTTTACGAACCCATAAAATTGCATTGCCGTTTATAACATCTGCAACAAAGCTGGTTTGATCTTGAAATTGTTCGCTGTCATAGTAGGTTGTGTCACACTTTGTTGATTTGGCCGAAATCTAGGACTAACCACATCCATCAACGTTCTTTGTTCCTCTGCCATGATATTCTCTGGTATTACAACTTCAGTCACACATGTGTCTTTCAGCAGCTTGATGTAGAGCTGTTTCCAAATGAGAAACTTCATTGTGAAATTCAACCAAAGGCTTCGTCAAATTCCTCATTTTTCTCCCGGACATATACCTGCAAAGAAATGAATCACTTAAATCAACCTGTAATTAAACTAAAAATGACGTTATTTAAATCCCGGCAACAACGCCAAAACTTAATGAGTTTTAAAATAACACACACTCAGACCCTGATCGCAAGTGTATGGGTTATTGTAATATGGTTATCATTCCCACAAGGATTTATGTTAAGCACCAATATCAATTCTTTCCAGATTGTTTAAGTTAATAATAAAAGGATTTAGAAATTAAAAGTGATATATAAATAAATCATTTACAGTTAAACCTTTAGGACAAAGCTAATTCTTTGAGAAGAGAAATTGCTGTTACAAATCACAAGATTAACGATCTCAAAAATTATTATCAACTCTTACTAAAGTAAATCTAAATCCTAATATTCTGATACCCCAAGCTTCCTTAGAAGTAATTCTTCTCTTTCAAGTTTGAATTACCTACTTTGTTTTATCAATGTGCAAATTTCTTAATTTAGATATAAATAAAACAGAGATTAGCTGCATAACCTTTGAAGAATAAAACTTAGACACTAATCTCTTAGCATGTAAATTGTACTTGTATGATTTTAAAGAACTCAACTCCCATTAAGATCAACTAAAAACTATTTATAAGAACAATAAACCATACATAGTAGAAGTTAGAAAACAGGATTCACCCTTGAGGATGAAACAATCATTGAAATAAAGAAATTAGAAAACATACATAATAAGCAAATCGAAAAATAAACTAAGAAAAATGTAAACACAGAGCTCCCACTTCCTCTTCCTCATTCTTGTTTCTTCTTGCCTTTTCCCCCTCTTCCCCCTTTTACATTTTTTGCCTCTCCTTTTATACTAAACTTGATGAGTTTTCTGATGACTCTCCACCTCCAATGGATCATAATAGCTCCTCCCTATGTTCTTGCATATTGAAGACTTCTTCTAACTGTCCACAATTCATTTACAAACTTGATGAAATGTCGGAGTTATCCTTGAAGTTACATAGTGCGATCGCACCATAACCCTTACGATCGCACACGTATGCAAATAGCCTATCTCCTAGCCAGAAGTCCCGAGTGCGATCGTACCTGACTGACTGTGATTGCACCAGAGTAATGTTATTCCTCAGTCACGATTACACCAGACACTCTCATAATTGCACCTTGTTCTTCCTTAAATCCACAGCTTCGGTCGCGCTCGCACCCTTACTCCTCACGATCGCACCAAATATCATTTTCCCTATTTCTTTCACCAACTTTTCTCATCTTGCTCCCCTGTCCCTTCACACTTAACAAAACATCATAATTATCCAAAAACTGAACTAAACTACTAAATAAAGAACTAAAAGTACCAAATATATATCTAAAAACATTAACACTCAACAAGTAAATAAACTCACGTCAATAAGAACAAAAGTTTATACTAAATAAGATGAGCTAAGGGAAAGTGTGACTAAGTAAAGTATATGTTTTAGGGTTAATTACAAAAACACAACTGAGTAAAGTTTATTCGAGTCACTACAATAATATAGGGTTAATTACAAAAACATAATAAGGAAGAAAAATAGAAGATTACAAAGAGTGAAGAATTTAAATGATTCTTTCCAACAAAGGGGATTCTTGCCTAGAGGAAAATGTTTATATAGACTTATAATTACAAATTAATATTTAAAAATGATACATATTCTAAGAGAGAAAAAGAAGAAAAAATGAAGCAATATCAATTTAGGAAAATTAGAAATACTGAAGAGAAGAATAACAAAGATACCTACTTCCCATATAAATAATAAAGGATATAATCTGATGCAAAGGACTAGGGCTATTTTAGGCGATTCATGCCTCAAATAAACATTGGTTTATACTCAAAAACAAAGTTACCAAAAGTTTCAATATAGTGTTTATGTTAAAAAAATTGTTTATACTTAACATTAACTACCTTTTGACATGTATATACTTGACATATGCTTTTAATTGTTATAAGGTGACATGTTATCTCAAGGAAATGAAGTGAACATCGATATATGATTGACATCTTAATTCCTGATATATTTATGTTTGAAGAGGAATTGAGAATTAAATTCAACCCAAGAAGAAATGAGAATTAAATTCAATAAAATATACAAAGTTACAATTACCTATAGGGAAGAGACAAATAGCTTGCCTTCTACTATGAAACACTTACTATAGCTACTAGTTTAGATGGTGCAAATATAGTCACAACAAAGAAAGGTCAGAGCTTGAGCATGGTAGAATATTATCCTCTCAATCCTAATTATGTAGCATGGTAGAATATTAGAAACAATCTTCACAATAATATTTTAAATTTTTGCAAAGTTTAAGCATTAAGCCAAATAACCTAAGCACGTGTGGACAGATAAATCAATAATTATCTAAAAGCATTATGTTCCAAACATAATTCATAAGCCAAACATATGAAGCACTTCTTGGTTTTCCTGTAATGAACAGAAAAACATAGAAATAAAAATTAAAAAAGAAACTTGGGTACTAAAAAGTGTAAACAAGACACCTCTTTTTGTCAAAGCTCTATCTTTTAAATTTGCCATTTCTATAATACGCAAAGAAGATTGGTGTGACAATTTTTACAATACAAAGAGGACTAAAGAATGGTGTGTGATAGAGGATCAAATCATAAATTCTATCATACAAAGAGGAGCGAAGAATGTTGTGTGACAGAGAAGATTGGTGCAACAACAAAGAATAGTGTAACACAATCTGCAAAGAGGAGGATCAAAAAAGGGTAAAATTGGCATGACAGTAAAGAAAAGGTGTGCGACAGGAAAGAAAAGGTGTGACAAAGAATGATGCACGGGTAAGTCAATCTTAATCCCAAATTAATTTATGGTTTTTACCCTTTTCTTTTAATTTTCCTTAATTTCCCTTAATTAGTTAAATTAAGTCTGACATGTACAATTAAATATAAATGCAATCACACATGTTTAGATTTATGTCTTATATGGCTTACCATGTCATCATTTTTTATGGAGATACAAATGTCAGGCTATATTTAAAAAAATATGAAAGTTTGGGTATTTAATTGCTATTTTTTAAAACTCAGGTTATAATTGTAAAATTAAGTAAAGTTTCGAATTATTTGTAATTAACCCAATAACTAAATATGTATGTTAAAGATACACTTTAATCATTATAAAAAAAACTAGTAATAGTGATATAGTCAATCAATATGTGACACTAGTTGACTCATGCTATTGTATTAACTAATATTCCTACACAAAATTAGTATATACAAAGTGTCTCTTTCAAAGACATTGATTGAAGAATGTATATGCATAATGCACACATCACTAAAATTCCAACATATGTTTATAAAACCTCCTCTTTTTTTGAATTTTTCTAGTTTTGTCAAAAATCAATAGATACTCCTTCGATAAAACTCCAAAATCATTTCAAAAGTTCTCTTAAATTTTTTTGATATATCAAGAGTATTTTATTTAAATTTAAATAAAAATTTATCTTGATTATAAATAGAATTATGCATTTTGCATACAATGAAACATGCTTATAAAATATTAAGTTTCGAAATTTTGAATGATTAGGATAAGATTACAAGAAATATGACAAAATTTGTTTTATACGGAAAGACTCTAATGTTTCTTATTCTTGGTCTATTTAACCTGTGTTACTTTTAAAATCTCTTGAATTGCATATGTGTTTTACTTATTTTGTCAATCCTTTGATTACTTAATTGAGTCAATTGGCTCATTTACCCATTTTTTCCTTCTATTAAATTTGATCTTTCAAATATTAATTGATTTCATTTTAATAAAGCTATTAACATCATCAAATAAATTCATTAATATCAATCCATTTTTATTATCACTAAAATTGTGAGTTAGGAATTTACTTGGTCCAACAATTTTAACATAAAAAATTACTTATAGGAACCTTCTATATGCATTAGCTTTTTCGACCGACACTTAATAACTATGTTAAATTTTTTGGGGTTGTAGACTTATAATTTATATTGGTTAAACTGTTTTTCTTTTTATAAATTAAGACCATCTTTTAGTAGGTACTACACTTCTACTTTCCTCTAATACTTTGACATCACGAACAATGCCTAATATATTTATCTTAAAATGGACATCAAGTCAAACTTATGGATTTCACATCATAACATCTAATACCAACCAAAACGCAGTATTAAAATGCAATGTTATATTAGGGTACCATTTTGATTGTAATGATATTTTTCAAGGTGTACCAAATTGTTAATATTAAGTACTACTAGGAAAATAAAAACTTAAGGATTAAAATTAAAGTATATATATAATTTCTCCACCTTGATTATTTCGACCCTCCCCACCTTGACTCTCATATCAGCTCAGTCTCATAATCACAAATTTCAATCCATAATTTCACCTCCCCCCTCTTATTATCGACTATCTTCAGTCCTCATTTTATCTTCTCCATCGTCGTAGTTCTCTCCTCTACCTCGTAATTTTTGTCATCTCTTAGTCAAGTTCGTTGAAGAAATATGGATCTTTTATGCATCTTATTCAAGTTCTTCATATCCCAATTAAGATCCTTAGGACTCTAAATCTTGGTCTCGTAACCAAATCCCTGAGCCTCACAAAATATCAAGGAAAACAACTCAAAAAATAGTGCCTCTCAAATCAAAGCCATCGCAACGTTCCTTTTGAAGAAATTTCAAGCTTTAGAAATAGCTTATATTCAAGTTTCAGTACTAAGCTCAAAGCTACATCTCTGGAATCTTATTGTGAATCCACTTCAAAGTCTGAAGATATAGACGTTATTGGTTAGAGGTAGTTAATTCATTCTTAAAATTCCTTCCAGTCAGCCATTTATGTTAACGCCAACTTGACATCTAACATCGATTTAGACAAAATTATTTTAATTTTAGTCTATATACTACATTAATTATTTTCAGTAGCAATTAAGGTTAAGAGGATGAATAAGTATACATGGAAATGATTGCTTCTAGGTAACTTTTACAAACCAAGAATAATGCATTCACGTGTATCCTAAAACAGCTACAAATAGAAAGAGAAAAGGAATAACAATAGCAGAGTCTTAGAATCAACCTTACAGATGATGGAAAACATTAAAGTTTTATATTTATGAGTATACGTGACATTCTTAAAACTGAAAGGGGTTCCTTCATTTTCTCCATGCATAGACTTTGACATAAGGAATCAATATCTTTAATAACAATCACCCTCTAAAAATAAGTAGTAAAGAAGTAGATGGCAAAATAATCGATATTTATACTTCCTTTCAATAAAGATAGCTATATCAATGTAGTATGCGTCAAAACCTAGGTTTATCAAATGATTGAGATCCCATAATAATGAATATTTAAAGTACAACTTCCTGGGCCATCTAGAGCACTGGTTGATCTTTATAATAAGATGAGTGAAATTATAAGAGATCATATTTCCTACTTTTTAGTGGGAATTGAATAATTTAATGTAAGGATAAGCAAAAGTGTATTTTGTTTTGGTGGAGTAGAGGGATGTCTAATATTTAGTGTAAGGAAATGTCAATTGGAAAAAGATTATCTGAATGGAAAGCAAAAATCTACATTATATTTGTTTGCATATGCCTTTTGGTAAATCTACATTATACATTGTTAAGGAATACCATCAAAATTCAACATAAGGTTGAATAGTTAGGAATAATATCAACTACAAAATATATACTATTCATGAATTTTCCGCCTTTTATTTGCATTAATTTATGATAATGTAACATGAAGTTTGGGTTTCTAACACCATTCCATTTTATAGTTTACCTACCTTTTTTTCCATATCAAAAGAAAATTGTAGATCAAATTTTAGCTTCTCATTGTTAATTAAAAGAAGACAAAGTCAATGTCTGATCTAAAGAGTGTCTTATAGAGAACATGTTCTATTGGTTTAATACCTAAAAGCCTATATTTTTAAGGAGGCCATAATAATTTAAAAAATCATCTGATCTAATTTAAGGGCGGAGCTTCCACCATAGGATCTACCAAGACCATAGCTGGAGGATTAATTCGAGATAGCCACAGACGGTGGCGGGGTGGGTTCCAGCAACTTCTTGGGAGGGGATCGCCTTTTTCTGCCAAATGCTGGGGCATGTACTCTGGCCTCTAGTTGGCCTGGGACCTAGGCTTCAGACGCATCATCGTCAAAATCGATTTGCTCGAGGTCATTAACATACTATCTGCTTCCCACATACCACTAACTCAGGACTTTTCTTTGATTGCAGGTATCCGGGGATTACTGCAACAAGACTGGGAAATCCAGCTGCATCATGCCTTTCGAGAGGCCAACCAATGTGCTGACAGATTGGCGGATTTTGCACGAGTTTTAAGCCTGAGACTATACTTCCTCCAAGACCCTCCGGAGTTTCTACAGGAGTTCATCGACCGCGACATGCAAGGAGTGGTGTAACCCCACCAACCGCGCTAATTTTGTTTTGTTTTCCTTCCCTTATTATCCAAAAAAAAAGAGTGTCTTATAGAGAACATGTTCTATTAGTTTAATACATAAAAACCTATATTTTTAAGGAGGCCATAATAATTTAAAAAATCATTAGCCTTTCTCATTACCTTTAAATCTATTCTCATGTAATTTATACATAAAAGGATGAAGTGGTAGCTTCTAAAGGAAGAAAATTGAAAGAAAATGCAGTTATTTTGATATGGAGTTGTTATTTTCTTTCTTACGTATAAATAACATTTATTTTTTATAAATAAATAGAGAGAAACTCAAGTACTTCTAAAATTTCAATCCTTTTTGTAAAATTCGATTATCTAGTTTAGGTAATTTGAAATTGGTTCCGTTTATAAGAAATTGTATTGTATGTTTATATTATAACAAATATTTGTAAGGTGGAGGAATCACTAGGTTAAAAAAATTTAACTAGGATTAATGTTGATGTGAATCCATGCAAAAAAATTAATCATGATGTCAAATGAAAAATGAAAACTTAGGTTACGTAATATCATAATAAAAAAGAACACAAATAATTAACTATAAATTGGTAGTCTTAACTAGTCATGAAACTATTAACAATAATGAAGGTAGTATGCTACTTAAGAAAAAGAGGAAGTTGCAATCCCAACTTACGTGTGAAAGAGAAGAAGGTAATTTCTTAACTTTTTCTCCACAAACAATTCCTGAAGCTCATCTATATTATATTACAATTTAAATAAGTAATTCATTATCTAAAAAAATGACTATATCTAGATAGTGGCATGATGTAGATATGTCATTTAATGCTATCAATATTAATATTTTCAACCTATGGTGGATGTTATTGCCTATGTTAGTCCAAGGTTCAAAGCTCTTTCAATCGATAAATATAAAGGTAATCTTTTGAGAGTAATTTTAACAGTGAAACAAAGCTACTTGAGTGAAAGAAAAAAGACTCAAGCAACTTATGATGTTCAATTGTATGTAAAAAGAGGAGATATATGATTATTATAAGTTATTTAGTTTATTTTGTTGAGGAGATAAAATTTTTATGTCAATTCATATATTGAGCCTTATAAGAAATGATAATATTCTACTAGAGATTTTTTATGGATTTATGAATGAAATTAGGCCAAAAATTATTATACAGATCAACATAAATTGTAGGAATTTTTGTCATGTTATTATAGGATTTGTAGCTGATTTTTTATCACTTCAGTGTTTTATTCAACCAAAGAATAAGCTCAAACAAATGTTTGTAACTAATAAAATGAGTTGCATCTCATCATACTAGGTATAATATTGGGAATAAGGTTTCCTGAATTACATTTAAAGATCGTGATGAGAACTTAAGATTGGTTACTTTTATAACATTAAGTAAAGAGAAAAGAAACAGTGAATGTTAATTTGAACATTAGGTATTTTTTGTTTACGCCTTATTTTGGTGTCATTAATAAGAGGTAAGAAAAATAACTTTACTCTACCTTTTTTGTTATTGCTGCATTTTTTCATATGAGTTAAATCGAGATTCTTAAAGAGAGTTAAAGTTAATAGAGAAACGTTTTTAATCATTATAATAAGTGTTTCAAGTGACAAGATGTAAGATTTGCTAGCTCACAAATGGAGGAATACAAGGATACTTGTGGTAATTTTGGGAAGCCTATTACAATTTATCAAAGAAAAAACTTAATCTAGGTATATATTTCTTCACTTATGCTATTTATTTAAAAAAATTATCACTTTATTTTGTTCATGAAGTTACTTTGTTTATCTTACAGGTGTATATGCTATTTATTTAAAAAAATTATCACTTTATTTTGTTCATGAAGTTACTTTGTTTATCTTACAGGTGTATAACGAGCCAATTTAGAAAGTGATATTCCTAAATTACAAATGTGTTGCAATTTAAATTCTTAACCAATGTGTGATGCAATTAGGTGTGAAAGGAATTTGAATATATTTGGGTTCATCCATTCAAAAAAATAAAATAGATTAGAATACAAGAGGTTAAATAATATAGTATTTGCCTAATACAACTTGAAACTTTGAACAAGGTGTATAGTTGTTGTTGTTGTTGTTGTTATTC
>JAOQMP010086286.1:0-17173 GCA_027563575.1 Erythroxylum pedicellare
AAGAGAGTCTCATTTATTGGTTGCTTTATGATTGATTAATGAAAGAAGTGATGCATTGGATGCCTCTCTCTTCTTCCGTTCCATGCATAACCGAATTTGATAGTGTGAGAAAGACTTCTTGCAAGTTTTTAGACTCTCTCTCCTTTCATGTAAGGGTGAACTGAAATTACCAAGTGAAAGAGTCCCATTTTTGGTTCATCTTCTGCTAAGACAATCTCCTCCAAACATTTCTTCTCCTTTCCCACCAAAGGTCTTTGTTAAGCTAGTTGTCCTTGAAGAACAAAAGGTAAATCAAATTCGTTGGGGATACAACAAGAAGGAAAAGATAGATTGCTAAAGGAAAAGATTCAAAAGAAAAGAATTTGGATACAAGAAGAATGAGAGGATAGTGCAGCGAGGATTTAAAGCTGTAACGAAGGAGTCGGTAATACTCTTCATCTTATTTATGTTTTTATTATCTTTATACCATATCATGTATTGATAGGCATGATGATTTGGATTTGATGTTTCTTCTAGAAAAATGATTTCTTAACAGTTTTGAAATATACCGTTTCTCCAAATATAGCATGCTTTCTTTTTCCGATGCAACAGGACGAACACCCCTTTTAGTCGTATAACACCTCATACAATATCCTAACGATGTCACTATGATAGTGATTGATATGCTTAAATTCAATTAACATCATACATTAACCTCATGGTCCTATGAACTCCAAAATATTAGTTTTTAAGCATATCCCCAATAGTTAAGACTATTGGCATTTCAAACACTCAGTCACTTGTTTCTACATCCTTAGTAGTTAAATACAATTTTAGCGTATTCCTACTAGGATGTCTAGCTTAGACTATTACTTGTGCTTTCTCTAGTAATCTCCTCGTTCAATTATCTTTATCGGGTATACATCCTTTTTGATTCAGTCACCAAATAGCACTTTGCAATTCAAAATCAAATTTGGATTCTTTTTTGATTCCTCAATAATATCCACAATTTATGAATTCTCAATTTGGGCTTTGCTAATCTTTTCATATGAAACTGATCTTAAATTCAATAGCTAAGAGTACTTTGATTTGCCCAAAATTCATCAACATTCTATGATTTTCATTGCAGTTGGCTTTGTAACCCCAATACCTGAATTTGTGTTACACAACTATTGAATTTTTTTTTCCATTCCATTTATCAAATTACAACAATAGCTTTACTGGGAAAATAGTCATTTGCTTAATCAAAATCTTTCAGTAACTCTATTCATGGTCTCAACCTTATATTCAATTCTTTGAAACTCTATAATTACCTTAAACTTTAATGATCTATATAATTATATGTAGATCTAAAATGTTTCACTATATGTATGATGTCTCCAAACTTTCAAAGAAATCACTATAACAACAATTTCTAAATCATGCATCAAATAAGCATGTCATAAGACCTTAATTGTCTTAATGCATTTGAAATCACTTTATTTTGTTGCATTAGATTTCATCCTATTCTCTGATGTGAACATCAATATATATTTCATAACCTCCAATTCCAAATGATATTATTAACATCGGTGTTAGAATTCTTCAAAATTCTCTTTACATTCATCACTGATACGATTTACACATTTTCCCTCAAACATGTTAATCATTGGATAAGATCAGTAAAAACCTCTTTACAGTCTTTGGTAGTACCCAACTTATAGATAGTTCTAAAGAACTCCAAATCTCTCATGTATTCTTTGTAGTCTCTTAGTCCTTCATTACCTCTATTTCCTTGGATCTCTCAATACGCCAATATGCCATGTTCAAATACTTTAAGATCCAACATTTTATTTAATCAAGCTAAGATTCGCTCTTATTGAACTCAGCCTATAAATATATATATATTTTTTCCTTCATGATGTGTAAGATTTATCCTCAAGCTTCACAATCATGCTCTTTGCTTTTCGCATACACTCGATATATCATTTATAATCATAGTCACTAATTGATCCAGTTTTACTTAGATCACTTTAATTTTTTTAATACCATAATACCATCATGGCATTGTCGACTCCAATAGATATAACCCGAAACTCCTTGTGCCCGTGATTTGTTCTCGTAATTCCTTAAGAATCTAATTCCTCAATGAGGTAGTATTATCTCATGTTATTTTCGGTTTCCCAATTGACTTTTCCCCAATTAACTTCTTTTCTCGAATGATTTTCTCTTATTTTCATATGAATTTATTCTAATTTCTGCTCATTCGTTCTAGTTTCTCCATACATTTCAATTCAATTGCAAAATTAACTTCCTATGTTGGTAACACATTCATCATATCTGATTTGTATCTTTTATACTTAATGTCCCAAGAATCTATTTACCTAGTTGGATACTTTAAATCAAACAAAATGCGTATACTCTCAGTAGCTTATTCTACATCGTATCCTTGAGTCTCCGTTAGGATTAGAACTCCAATTATTCACTTTTAATTCATACAGATTCATTTCCGATTTGTTTCTTCATTGATCATTCTTAAAGTAAACTATCTAATCTGCTTAACCTAATTCGGTTAAATTCTTCTTCTTCAAAAGAAGACTTCTTGCTACTATCATCTATCCTCGATTGTGGGGTCTGTGCCACAATTGGGCCTTTCTTGTTTTTCACAAAATTCATCACCCATAGTAACATCATTAATAACCTCAAATTTATCCTCTACTGATCACTATTAGCACTTCTATGTATTAGTCTAATTCATCTTAGACTTTGAACTATGGGAACTACGACTAACAATACTCAATAAGTCTTAGATTGCTTTATATATTACCCCACATATATAATACATATGTGCCCACTATTTTCACTTGTCATAATAATCCCACTATTAAATATGTACTCATGATAACAAAGTAACATAACTTTGGGGCTTTCACTTACCTCTTTTTCATTCTTACACAAAATCCCATCTTATATGCATTTCTATCTTTCTCCTTACTGCACAGCATTCATCTCTTGTAAAGTCAATTTTGTCTATTTCTTTTCCCATATATGTATCCTTAATCAATTCAGAATTACTGATGCAGAATCATTATGAAATGTTGGTCTCAATTCCCCTAATATCTTTTTATACTGAATGATAAACTTTTGTCACGATAATCACATAACCATTTTGGTTCCAAATTCATGCTCTTACGATCATAACAAATTTATGTTTTCATTACCATCTGCTTATATACTTTAATTCTCCTCATTTCTACTCATATTCCTATTTTTCTCGAACAATTCATGACAATACGTTCACATTTATATCACATTTAGGGATATGTCACCATAGTACAATCTTAGTGTCATATTCACTAATACATCCATAAATACAATTGTGTTAAATCTTTGTCTGTCATATTCAATCACATACTATTTCTCATTTCTAAATATTCACAACTTCCATTTTCTCACATTCTAACATATCAACACTTTTCTCACTATTTCAATCAACTTAAGCACTTAACACATGCTCATGCGTGTGACTCATACTCATGTGACTCAGACTAGGGAACAGTCGCTACCGTCTGCTATGACCTGTCTAAAATACATGTAACTTGATGTGTATTTCAAAAATGCCCATATAAGATAGTACTTATGGGCTCTGATACCAACCAATGTAGCACCCCACTCCTGCAGGACCCGAACCCGACATCGACGGGTGATATTCGAGTCTGTACCCCGCGATGGTGGCATACTAGAACACTCAATCAGTCAAATCTCATTTGTAAATCTTTTTTTTCTTTTCTTTTTGGAACAATGAACACTTTTGCGAAAAATTAATAATCAATTCGGGCCCATTTCAATCATAAACTTTTTCAATCACATAAATATAATAATTGCACTCGAAAGTCAGTTTCATTTACAACCCTTTTTTCCATTTTGGAAAATTTATTACAAAATAAGTTTAATCAATAAACATAATGCAGAAATCTCAAAATATACATCCTTTCATACAAAAATTAATGAAAAAAAAGATGCAGATTCGAACTGATCCTGACCCCTATCTTTTTCATTGCATGCAATAGGTAAACTCCCGTTTGTCTAACGGGGTACTCTTCTGAGCTTGAAAAATGTTTGCAAATTTTAGGTGAGTTTGACGAACTCAATGAGTGACCATCATCGATGGCTCACCCAGTCATATAACACATAATTCACGTTCACATCAATGCAATTTAATCATTCATATTATGCATATGCAGTGCATATGAGACCCACTTTTCATTTATTATTTTGTTGTGACCGAGTGCCTAAACTGTCCCATATAGGACTCATTGATATTGTCCCATATAGGCCTTATTGATACTGTCCCATATAAGGCTCATTGATAACTATCCCGTATAGGGCTCATTAAACGTTGAGCCTGAGGCTTTGAATCACTTTTGAGCTCAAGGCTCATTTTCACTTGTCGAGCTTTAAGCTCTGATCGGTAGCTACTCTAGTCACAACAGTCATTATGTTTCATGCATTCATCACATGGAATGCATCAATTACATTAGCATATTCCTATTCACTCACATTCACATATCATCGAACCTTAGTGCGGCATTCAACATTAAAGCTAAGAATCACACTTTCATTCATATGCAAATGCACATTTAAAAACACACTTGTCATCGGAATGTGGCTCGGTATTTACCAATTATATTATGCAAAATTATTTCATCTCATTCCTATATAGTTAGCACTTCAATATCCCAATCAATATCACAATCTTCAGACCTTCTGTTCGGAAATCAATACAATCATTCACATTCATATAAGCATTTAGTAGTTAATTAATACAAAAGTCAAATAACAAACAATAAAGTGAGACCATCTCAGTCTACTCACAGTACGCTTTAGATTAGCATTTGCTTCCAAATTTTGGAAACACCTGAATGCGGACTTTTAACCTGCACAACCCATTTATGCAAAACATATGTTGCACTCACATTAATAATTGCACAATTATAAGCGTTCCCTTCTGCATAAGCGTGTATATAAAATGTGTACAATGCATATTCATGACAATCCTGGGTATCTTTTCAATTTTCATACTATATCCACATTCACATTTTATCACTCAATTACTCGTTATTTCGATTGTAGCATTATTTGCTCTCACAATTAACAATTTCTCATTCACTTTAACTTGATACCCATTACTCCAATCCTTTGAGTCATAACTTCAATCATATGAATGTCTTTATTCCTAAACAAATTCATACCTTTGGTACTTTGATCTCAACAATTCATTCACTAATGTTATTCCAACATTACAAGATCACACATTGTCCAAACTTTCCTTTCTTCTTATAAATTTCACAAAATTTCTAAACCTTCAAGTCTATTTTCCATTATCAATTATACAATTCAAATGAATTAATTTGGAAAAACTTTATTATATAAAAATGTTCTCCATTGTCTTAAGTTTCTAATGACACCAAAATCATTCATTTTGATTCAGAATAATAAAAGTTATTTTCAAAATATTCCCGGACTGCTTTTATTGTAAGACAATACCCTATACTCAACTTTCATCCTACAATTGAAACTCTTAAAGTCAGATTCAGAATTTTATTTCTTCACATAATTTTTATCCCTATGTTTTTAGTTTACTTCAAATCAAAAATCAGTCCATTTGGACAACTACAGAAGAAGATATGCCCAAATACTGAACCATGTTCAGTGCAGGAAAAGTTCACCGCGGTCGAGGCGAATTCCTCTAGAGAGGAATTCCTACATGAAAATCAAAAGTTTGCCATGGCAAACTTCACCTAAATTGAATCCTCATTAAAGCCTTCAAGTTTGCCACAATGAGACCAAGAGTTTGCCACAGCGAACTTTCACAGAAACATACTCAGTCCAACACTCTCTTCCCATTTTCCAAAATTTTCACATCTAACAACTTACACATAACATACCTTATACAGTTATCATCCTTTCTACCTTATTTACTCTTCATTCTCTATCCCAATTCATCTTAATAACATTCACAATCAATTATTAATCCATCATTTGATCATTAGCCCAAAAACAGAACATCATCTACATTCATTATACATAAAACACCATCATATGCCATTTAACCTCTAACATTCATCACAAATGCTTCAATTTATCAAACCCATAATATTTAACAAGCTACTTACTTGATTTAGCTCCTAACTCTTCAAACATCTTCAAGATAACCAAGAATCCCTAGTTCCACCATCATACACGATCATCATCTTTTTAAGGTGGAAGAGAAGGGTTTTTAGTGATAAATGGAAGAAACAACACAAATGGGAGTAGTAATTGATAGATGGAAGCAAGGTTCAACGTTGGTGAGGATTTGGAGAATAAAAATCAAGAAAGAAAAGAGAAGCCACGAAAGAGAGAAGAAGAGAACCAAAGCCAAAACACCAATAGCTTTCTAAGAGAGAAGCATCGCGAGAGAGTAAAATAAAAAGGGGTTTTTCAATAAAATTTAGGACTTATGACATGTGTCAATAGCACCAATTTCTAAAGCCTTAAAAATAAGTTCATTCATTTAACTAGTCCAATCAATTTCAATTTTTACTCCAATTGTCCTCCAAATTTTTTTAATGACACTTGTCAATAAATCCTAAAGTCATTTATCAAAATTTCTTTTGCCTTTTGACAGTAATTTCTACTACCATTTATCATTTTTTTTGCCAATTGGCATTTTTCTTAGCCCAAAAATTATCCCAATTCTTTTCAGAAAATTTCCCATAAACTCCAAAAATTCTAAATCAAGAATTCTAATCTCCAAATCAGATTTTCAGTACAATCTAACCACAATTTCCAATAAATTCACATTTACAAACAATTATAACCAGCAATTGTCAATGAATGCATGTACAGTATTTTTTAATGTGTGCAAAATTCACTATTCACATATATGTGCATATCATGAAATGCATGAGCATGAAATGTGTTTCCTCATTTCCCGTAATCTCTCACATTTACAATTTTTTTAGCCTTAAGATGGGTAACGAGATGTTACATGTACCGAAGATGCATAGGGAACCTCTCAACATTGTTGTAAGGGTAGAACATGTCTACAGTCCCTACTACTCCATTGTTGTCTTCCCTTTTATATATCATATGACTAACCAGTGTGTGCACTTATCTCATTATAGGAGATATCAGTTTTGTTGCCTTGGACCTTGTAGTTTGGTATGTCCACTCCTTATTAAAGGTGTGTCATACTGACTTCTCATTGACTCCTTATAGGAAATGCACTAGTAAAGTTGTACACTCCTTCATAGTGAAAAAGTCCTCCATAAATAGACTCTTACATAATAAGAACTAGGTGTAGCTTATACTATGCATCTCCTCAAGTAGCTAAAATTGGATTGTATTATCCATCCTAACTATAATTCCACTCCTTAACTATAGATGTGGTAAGGAATTTTATGGTAAGATCTCAATGGGTGAGATCCTCAATTCCAACGAAGCAATCCCATCCTCTAACATCAATAAGCTCCCTAATCTTTTACTTAAATAATAGTTTGGTTCTCCTCGAAAGGTTTCATTGTCAATTTATCAAACCGTGGAATGTTGACTGATGTTGAAAAGTATAATGTAAGACGTCTAGCAAGTGTAGGGTGTATTGATGGTTTCAATTGTTATGACGATTATTGGGAACTACCCACACTCTACTACCTATTCCTTGATACCTCATTTCCTCTCCTTAATTATGGTAAATGGGATCTCTTTATCATTATTCCTAAAATGTGTTAATAGAAAATTTTCAAAAATAATGGCATGATGGATATTAGTTAAATAAACATCAAAATAATATCCAATAATTAATTAGCTATAGATTGATAAAAATAAAAACAAATTCAATAAACTACATCTTAATCAATAATAATCATAATTGTGATGACATTTCAAACACCAAAGCATTCAAATTAATTAAACGAAACCTTATGTATCAGTTAATCACAAAATTTTAATTAATATTTCTACACACTTTAATTAAATCAAATAAACCCAACAACATCAAAATTGCTCAAATAATATGCAATTAAATAGTATAAAGGGTCTAATAAAATTGTAAACTATGTAAAACATAAGTGATTAGTCAATTAAATTTATAAAAAATAAATAAAATAATCCTAGGAATTTAATTTCACAATGATATGTCTTAGTAGCTCAATAAATCCCTAAAAAATTAAATTTTATCATACAGATAGCCCATAATTGTCAACTTAAGCTCCCAAACCCTTCTAAATCCTTGGGTAATCTCAAACAATCCTAAAATATGCAAAATAGTGGAATCCCACTTCTATGCCCTAAAAAATCTACAAAACAATCCAAGAATAGATAGAATAAAGCAAGAAACATACCTTGAATTGATGAAATATAATATAAAATAGGTTGGGGAAGGGTTTTTCCATAGTGAACAAGTGAAGGAGCTTTGTCCAAGTGTGAGAAGTGAGAGGAAAATTGAAAATTGTAATTCTAGGTGGTGAGGGATGATTTTAAAGTCATTTTTATAACACGAATGGCAACACATGTTAGGTTTTGATCTTGCATCAGATGCATCAAAGTAGAAAACAACACTGGAAATATAAAACAAAACCTAAAAAAATAAGAACTTTCAAGTGCCATTAGATGTAACATTAACAAAACAAGAACTTAAGACGTATTCCTTACAATCTCCTTCGTTCTTCGTTGTCTTTAGCTATTAGGGTTGTCGCAAACCACAATGACCAAATGAGTACGTCTCTAATGATATCTAAGCAAAGAGAGAAGCTTGAAACCTCTTAGGAGAATGCTAGAACACAAACAAAGTGCTAGCTTTGCGATGTATTCTTTGAGAGAGTGTTTGTTGAGAGTGAGAGAAGATGATGAACACTTCAAAAATCTCTTGTTTTCACACAACACTTGCACGAAAATTAATGTTTCTTACACCCTTTGGCCTTCCTCTAACCCCTAACATCAATGGAGAGTTAGCGGGAATTAAATGGCTTTGAATCCCACTTAATTTAGCATGAAACTTCCACCCCTTCTTTAACTTGTAATTTTTTCATCTTACTTATTAAGCAGTAATTTTTTTATCTTACCTAATAAGCAAGATTCACATGTTTCATATGATTCACAATCAAATGACCCTAAACTACCACACTTGTGCAGCTTAGTCATGCATCTCTCATATCTTAGTTTGAGTACAAACCCTTCCATAGATAATATTTCCGTGCAATTCATCCTTTCACTATCTATACCCCGCTTGGTTCAGAGTATGGTTAAAGTGTCAACTAGACTGACTATGTCACATCTAGCCTAAGTGTTGTTACTTCTTGTCCCCAAGGCTTATTACTTTCATGACATTTCCAATCTACCCAGATTTTCTCGAGTAATGACCCTAGTAAGAGGTTGTGAATATCATCTCCTTCTATTAGGAGTGGTGAATCCTTTGTTAGCTATTTAATTACCTTCGAATACCTCAAGTTGTACTCAATCACCACCCTATGAACAACCTCTAAGAGGAAATAAGGAATGGATTCAAAATATAAGATTAGTATCTAAGATATCCTTAAGCACCTCAAATCTAAAAATATTAGCATCATTGTTATGATGAGACTATCAATGACACTAAAATAGATTATCCATATGATTGTCCCATGGCAGGTCATCCAATGTACTTACTACTCTTAGTAAGCATCCATATGTTAACTCTAAACAACTCATGCTTACAGGTTTTGAGGTCCACTTCTTGATCTAATCAAGGAGTATAATATGTGTTAGTCTGTCTAGAATAATAATGTCTTATCTCATTAATCCTAGGACAGGGGATAATTTAGATACCAATATAATTACACATGATAGGAATCTTATTATCATAATCTCAATATGATTTCCTTCATACTATGTAATTTATCCAAGACTTCATTAATCTGATTTAAGATCACTATCAATTTATGAAGAACATAAACATCAAATAAACGAAAAGGCTTTTTTATTAATAAAAATATTTGTAAAACAAGTGCTAAAAGTGATTACCTTTAGAGCACTTCTTTACCAACCTCCCACTTGCACTAAAGTCAATCATCTTTAAATTTAAAACCATGGGCAAGTACAAGAGATTCGTATCTCTTTTGAGGAATTAAATTAGTCAAAGGATCAACAATATTATGATTTGTGGGTACTCTCTCTATCTTGACATCATTTCTACCAATGATTTTCTAATCAAATGGTATCATTTAAGAACATGTTTGGATTTCTGATGAGACCTTGGTTCCTTTACTTGCGCTATGGCACCATTGTTGTCACAATACAATTGTATTGGGTCAATAATGCCAGGAACCACTCCAAGTTCTATGATGAACTTCTTGATCCAAACTGCTTCCTTTGCTGCTTCTAAAGTAGCAATGTATTTTGCTTTAGTTGTTGAAACTGCAGTTGTCTCTTATTTGTAACTCTTCTAACTGACTACTCCACTATTCAATGTAAAAATATATCTTGACTGGGATCTGGAGTCATCCTTGTCAGATTGAAAACTAGTATCTGTATACCTGCTCACAATAAGATCTCCTTCTCCATATACTAAGAACACATCCTTAGTTCTTCTCAATTACTTAAGGATATTCTTGACAGCCAACCAATGTCCCTCTTTAGGATCTGACTAGTATTTGCTTGTAACACTTAGAGCATATGATACATTAGGTGTCCTATATAACATAGCATATATGATTGACCCTGTAGTCGAAGCATAAGGGATCAAATTCATATGAGTCTTCTCATCTTATGTCTTTGGACACATAGATATCGAGAGTGTAATCCCATACATTATGGAAAGATAACCTCTCTTGGACTGCTCCATACTAAATCTCTTTAGCATCTTGTCTATGTATGTAGGATGAGAAAGACCAAGTAACTTCGTAAATCTATCTCTTTATATTCTTATACCTAAAATGTAAATTGTTTCTCCAAGGTATTTCATGGAGAAATTCTTGGACAACCAAATCTTGAGTGATTGTAAATATGAGATATCGTTTTCTATTAGTAGTATGTCATTTACATATAACACAACAAATACAATTGCACTCCCACTAACCTTCTTATACACACAAGGTTCATCTCGATTCTGTGAGAAACCAAATACTTTGATTGTCTATTGTTTCAATCCATAAATGAATTTTTGAAGCCTGCATAACTTTTCGTCATCACTGTTTATGAAACCATCTGGTTATGCCATATACACATCCTTGGTTAGGTTTCCATTAAGGAAAGTTATTTTCACATCCATTTGTCATGTCTCATAATCATAATGAGCAGTAACGGCTAAGAGTATCCTAATGGATTTAAGCACAACTATCGAGCAAAATGTGTAATAGTTGTTTTCCAAAACCACTGAGGGTTAGAGTGTTAGAATACTGAGTCACACGAGTTACATCATTACAGAATTAATTTGCTGCATTTAGGAGATATTTTTATGAATTCATTCATATGCATCATATTAACATACACACATGAATTTTGTTCTTTTAAAATACAAAGATTTTATATGCACTCATTTGACATGTTCCAGGGTATGAAAGTTTCTAAAAGATTGTGACATGATTGTGCATTTCTAAATATATCTGTCCTTATGAGATTACTGAGAGAGTTGGACTATTGGCCTACAAATTCGCATTACCGCCAGAAATGTTGCAGATTCATAATGTATTTCATATTAGTTTGCTCACAAGATATCAATTAGATCCAACACACCAGCACAGGAGGTTGAGATTACAAACAATTTGAGTTATATGGAGGAACCAGTTAAAATAGTTGGATATCAGACTAAACAATTAAGAAACCATGTAATTCTTTTGGTTAAAGTCCTCTGGACGAATCATTTGAGAGTGGAAGCTATATGGGAGACTGAGGAGAACATGAGGAAACAGTACCCCCATCTTTTTGATCAATCAGGTAAGAATTTTGAGGATGAAATTTCTTAAGTAGGGAAGAATTGTAATAGTCAGTTTCCAAAACTATTGAGGGTTAGAGTGTTAGAATACTGAGTCACATAAGTTACATCATTATAGAATTTATTTGGTGCATTTAGGAGATAGTTTTATGAATTCATTCACATGCATGATATTAACATACACATATGAATTTTTAAAAAAAATGAAAAAAGACTTATGTGCACTCAATTGACATGTTCTGGGATATGCAAATTTCAAAATATTTATGACATGATTGTGCATTCCTAATGTCTTGTATTTTGATTTACAAATAAAAGGAATTGATGGATTACAATTAGGAATTTGGAGCTTATTTGTCACAATTAGAAGATGGATGGATTAAAATGTACATTTAGACCAGGAAAAATTTTAAGTAGCAAGACAAGTTGACATGTGAAAATTTAGGATGACTAAGCCCATGAAATAAGTGAAAATGGCTTGGAGAATTAAGTGAAAAATGGCATAGGAATTTATTGACTTTTGGAAGCCAAGAAGGAGTACATGTGTCTTGCTTAAATACATGACAAGTGTCTTTAACGAAAGAACACTCATCCTACACCATGTGACCAACACATTCAGCTTCTTTTATCATATTTCTGTTGTATACTTTCTTCTTCTTCTCCATCTCACTGCCGAAACCCACCCATAACCCACATCTTTGAGTTTCTGCCCTAGTTCTGTACATCACCACCCAAAACCCATGCAAAATCCTTCATAAAGATAGCTCTAGAGGCAGAACATTGTGACATATACTGCTGTTTTTTTTTTCTAGTCATGGCTGAACCATCATACTTCCTCAAATGTTCTTACACATGAAGCTAAGCAAGCTTGACATTTGAGGTGGCATTTAAGCAAATCACGTAAGTGAAATACTTACTTATTGTGGTATATGTTAGAAGAATTTTTATTATGGCAAATTAGGGATGGATTGAATGTGGTGTTGGTGTTGAAGATGTGATGTAAAATGAAGAACGAAGGGGTACTTTTTTGTTCTATTTCTGCATGTACAAAAATAGTAGTTTATGGGCTGTTTTATGGATGATTTAAGTTAGGATTTGAAGTATAATTGATGAGGAATTCATGCTAAAGATAGGTGTTGTTAAGGTGTTTTCGAATATGGAAAATTTGAGTTGTAGGTGTGTTTGTAAAAAAGTGACTACTAATGACATAAATGAGCATAATTTTGTAAACCTTAGTGTAACCAATATGGAGGTTAAATTAACCTGAAATGAAGTAACCTTAAAGCATGAAATCTGGAAAATTTCGGGTGTTAGTGATGTCTTTAAGCTTGTAAAATTTGTGAAGTATTGAAGGTAGTAAAGTTACACACATTATCGATGTTAATGAAAAATTTTGGAATTTTCATTTTACCCTTGTGCACATGTCCAACCAGATGAGAGAAATCACTCTAAATTGGCATATTTGGACTTAATTAAGGCTAGGAATGATCCTATATTATTGCTTCATTAATTGGTTAAGAGCTTAAAACGTTTATGTAGTTATTGATGTCATAACCTAAAGAATGGACTGTTTTGATGTGGTTGTGTTCAAATGTGGAAATTATGATTTTTTAAAGGAATAAATGGGTTCTTTTAATGAAAACATGATATTAAGGACATGACGGAGTAATTACGAATGAAAATTGGGTAAATGTATGAATATATATTGCTGGAAAAAAGTTTGGTGAACATATTGATTTAACTTGCTGAAATTCCATATTTGAAGTAACAATTATGTGTGTGTTATAAGAGGCTTTTTTATCGTGAAAATGCTCAAGGATAAATGTAATATATGGTTTATGAATTTGGAGTAAACCAAGCTAACATAAAGGTACAAACCTGATTGCAAAATGGTATTATACAAGATATAATGTTTGAATGGTCTTAAGGTGTATAAGCATAAGTTCAATAGCCAAGATCTATGCATATGATTAAAAAAATTAGTGATTTGTGAACTATGTGTGTATGTATTGCATGATGATAGACGTGCAAGGTGATTTTCAATATCTAAACATTGTCGGAACATCGAGGCAAAAGCTTTTTTGGAGCGTACTGTGAGTCAACTTAGATGTGCAAACTAATTTATATGTGCTTGTATATGAGGGAAAATGTGTACAACTGATTGATAATTGTAGGACTTAGATCCGAGAAGTTTGATATGTATGGCATGAGTACCCAAAGATGAAAGGAAATGAAAATATATCATATAAAATGATACATCTAATAACGTTGAAATGCATGGTCAGATAAAGGAGTTGTGACCAAAGTGACTGATGTGTAGAAAAGAGCTTTGAGCTCAGGATTATGAAAAAGAGCCTCAGGCTCAAATAACATAGACTCGGTGTCAACAATAGATTCCGTCCATAAATGATCTCGGTATCCACAACGGATACTAGATAATAAATTGGGTTGATAGACACTTGGTCACAAAAAAAAGAGAATGGAAACACATGTGCATTTGCATGTACCTCTCTACATATATCAAATGATTGAATTGAAATGAATTATCGAATTGTTTTGAAATAATGAATCATAGTTGAAGTTAATGAAGGATGTGTTGTGATATGCAGTGCTAGCTTACATGATATGCTTGTGAAATTATGATAAACTTTGATATACTTGTTTTTGTGATCTGACCTGAGTGAATACATTGATGATGGTTCATTCACTGAGTTCACAAACTCATCAAAATTGCAAAATTGGTTTTTTTAGGTTCAAGGGAGTTCTAGCTACTAAGGTGATATAGTATAAGTCTAGTACTTGCATTTTAAGGACAAGAATGTCTCAAAGGTCTGATCAACTTAATTTGAGGAGTCTAGTTAGAGTCTTATGTATTAGCATCCCATTTTATGTTATATATTTATGATTGAACCCAAGTTTCCTATATCAATTGGTGATAATTTTATAGTTTTTATTATACTTCTTGGCTTTTATTTTCATATTTGGTGCTTAATTTAACTCTTGAATGCTTGTCTTGAATTTATGTAGTTTGAGGGTAAAATTGTTACAAATAATTAGTAATTACACTAAATTGATTTTTTTAGAACAATTGATACTACAAACTACTATTTTTCATTATAGGAGATTCAAGAAGTAGAGCAAAGGAGTCAAGACCAAGATGACAAGTCAACAAGTCAATGAGGGCAACAGGTAAGTTCGTCACGGCAACATTGATGTTTCACCACGACGAAATCTGAAGATCTACCAAAGAGACCTTTCGGTAAAAGTTCGCGACGACGAAGATAATGTTTGCGCCACAACGAAAGATGAAGTTGATTGAAGAAATCTTTCAAGAAAAGTTCACTGCGACGAACTCATTCTCTCACCGTGGCGAAATCTTCGAATTGGCATAAACCCGGGCCATTTTTAGCAAATTATTTGACTGTGCAACCTGATATATCAACCCGTTTTACGAAAAAGACCTATTTTAGGCTAACTTACAACAAGGAGAGAGAGCTGACACCTCCATATTGTTATTTCATCATCTCATACAACTCCATCCTCACACACACACCATCGTCTTCTCTCATCCATACCATTTTCTTCCACTTTCCACCATCAATTGCTACCATGGGTAGCTTCACTGCGTTCTCGTTTGTAAACTCTCTTGGATCTATGTGTGGCTAGGCACCTCTCTCGTTTGAAGATATAACAATGGCTTGAGTTCAATGGGCTTAAAAGGGGAGTAGCTTAATCCATATTTAGCTATGATTTATGAAACTCCTAGGTTTAAGATTTATAATTTGTAGTTGAACATTCTTGATTAGAGTTTAATCAAGTGTTGGATATTCAATTTGTGGTGGGGATTTGTTGATGTAGAACTTTGAGCTTAAATATATGAAGTCTCATATATGTCTGTTTGTGATCTTGTTGAATCTCTTTTATCTTGCATAGTTGTGTTTGATATTAAGTTGATTTGAGATCCCAAAGTGACTTGTTACATTGATTTAGGCACTGCACTCACTAAGGGCATTTAACAAGGTCTTAAGAAATGAAGTTCATTAATTAAGACCTTGGACTTAAAGAGTTATTTAAGGTTTACCCATTTGGAACTTAGTAATTTACACTCCTATCGAAAATTGATTTCGAACTATGATAGTCAAAGTTCATTTTCAAGAGGATACTATCACCATTTGATCATTGTCTTTATCTTTCTATTTTTCATTCCCAAAAATCCAAAAATACATTTTACAAATTTTTCTTACAATTCCATTTAATTCAGTTAAGGTTTTCAAAGATCAAAACCCCCTCCTTTCCAATTTAGCTTGCACTTCATGGCATATAGGTTAGCTTAGGTCCATTCGTTAGGTTTCCATTAAGTGAGATGACCCGAGGTTGCATCGTATATTGCAATCCTTGGATTATATTTTGGTTTGACCTCCAAGGGTGTGAACTAAGGTCTGGATCCAAATAGCACCGTTGCCGAGGAACCAAGCAATTGGTTCTCTAGGTTAGCTTTTGTCATTTTGCTGCTAAGTGAGGTTAGGAGCCTTTATTTAGATTGCATTATAGATAGTTTAGCTTCATACTTGTCAATAGTATAGGATTTCATTTTCTTTACATAGTATAGAAATTTTGAAAACACAAACAAAAAGTATACTAAACCTTTTGCACTTTTCATACTTAGCATTTTTGCACCCTATTAGTTTTGAACATTTCTTTGATTGTTTTTCGACATATATGTACTTTACTTGCATACATACTTTCATACATACCTTCACACACCTATACACTTGCATCCATCACATCTCATTTTTTTTGTTTGACTTTGTGTGCTTGCAAGTAAATTTTGTTACAGTTTATTTTCATTTGAATTATTCTCATGCATGCCCTAGAAAGCCAAATTTTTGCCTTTCTACCCTAAAATTGAGAGATTTTTGGGAGAGGAAAGAAAAAGAGAGAAGAAAAGTAGTTGTTGAGGAGGAATCTAGTCAGCTAATTAGTGAGAGAGAATCGTTGGAAGGAGTGATAATGGCTAAGAACCCAGCTTTTCTGCAAAACCCTAACCTTAATGCCAATTAACTAGGAATGGTGATAATGGAGGTAATGGGGAGAAGGAGCGAGATGGTGAGAGTAACAAAAATCAAAGAAGAACCATTAGGGAAGCAATTACCTCTAATGTGAACTATGACCTATTTGCTGCCGCTTGTCCTAATTTTGACGTGAATTTTAAAGTTAAAGGATTGCTCATTAACTCTCTTCCTAAATTTCATGGCTTGACAGGAG
>JAOQMP010086362.1:0-17159 GCA_027563575.1 Erythroxylum pedicellare
ATTCAATTCATCTTTCTCAAATCAATACTAAATGCTATAAAATTCTATGGAGGGAAAGAACGTGTTAAGAAAGTATTGGTTCAAGAATCACTTCATTTTCAGAACAGATTACAAGGTTATGGCTGTAAGAATCAAACATGATTTTGCCCTCAATCATATTGATCCTGTCTCGGGACAAGTTTGTATAACTATCACTAAAGATGTTGTATTAAGACCATCTTACAAGGATTTGAAAGAGGACTTCAAGATCTACAACTTTTATGAAGACCTTGAAGACAAATTCTATCGTCTGAAGTGTCAAAAGTGGAGCAGACGATAGGTTCAGGCAAAACTAGTCAAAAAAGCAGATGAAGCAAAGCAGACGAAACAAAGCAGTAGAAGCAAAAAGTAGATGAATCAGAAAGTAGACAAAACAAGAAGGAAGATGAAGCAAAAAGGTCGATGAAGCAAAAAGCAGATGAAGCAAAAAGCAACGAAGTAGAAAGGGTAGACGAAGCAAAGAGTAGACGAAACAAAAGACAGACGAAGCAAAAAGTAAACGAAGCAAAAAGTAGACAAAGCAGAAAGCAAACGAAGCAAAAGGCAGACGAGTAAAAAGCAAACGATGCAAAAACAGATGAAGCAAAAGGGCAGACGAAGCAAAGAGAAGATGAAACAAAAGACAGACGAAGCAAGGAGCAGACGAAGTGGAATCAACTTAAGACAAAGCAAAGTCAACTTAAGACGATGCAACTCTTAAGACAAAGCAGAGTCAACTTAAGAAGAAGCAAAGTCAACTTAAGACAATACAACTCTTAAGACGAAACGGAGTCAACTTGAGACGAACCGGAGTCAACTTAAGACAATGTAACTCTTAAGGCAAAATGATGTCATACAGATAATGTGACGTCTTCACAGATGATACATCTTTACAGACAATGCATCTTTACAGATGATGCATCCTTATAGATGAAATGACGTGATCATAGATGATGTGACATCATCACAAGCATTACGTCTTTACAAATGATACATCTTTACAGACGATGCATCCTTACAGATGAAATGATATCATCACAGATGATGTGACGTCATCATTGACGATGCGTCTTTATAGACGATACATCTTTACAGATGATACATCTTTATATTTCTAAACATTTCCCTTTTTAAGGACCATAACTTTCAATCCAGAGGTCCAAAAATTACATACTATATATCGTTGGAAAGCTAGAAAAATAAGCTACAACTTTGCATATCAACTACCAATTTTTGTCTCCAAATCTTTCCTCAACACAACTCATACCAAGATCATCTTTTCTACTTCATTTAATTTTCATCCTCAACTCAATATTATCCATAAAGAATTATAGTCTATGATTAACCATGAACACCAATAATAGAACATACTCATATATATATATATATTCTTCATCACTTACCATACAATTCATCTTTAGTTTCACCCTAATTCTTCCCATTTCATAGTCTCTCGTCTATCAAAAACACTAAAGTAAAACATGAATCTATCCACACTTCCCATGCACTACTTCAAATTTTGTAAGAAAAATTTTGGGGTCCAACGCAGCCGGTTTCAATGGTTACTTTTTTTACTATTCTTGACAGACAATAGGACAAGAAGTCACTAAAGTCATTCAGAATTTTTTGGTTCATGGGAAGCTCCTAAAAGAACTTAACTCTGCCTTCATCTCTCTTATCCCTAAGAAAACCCAACCAACCACAGTGCAAGATTATAGACCCATTTCTTGTTTCAATTTTCTATATAAGGTCATAGCTAAGATTATAGCAAATAGATTTCGAGAGTCTCTTCCCCAAATTGTCAGCCATAACCAAAGTGCTTTCGTTAAAAATCATCGCATAGGTGATAATGTTTTGTTGTCTTAAGAAATTCTCAAGAATTATCACCTTTTCAATTCTCATAAGCACCGTGCTTTCAAAATAGACCTTTAAAAAGCCTATGATACCATCCATTGGGAGTTTCTCATCAATGTTTTAGTTTTAGTGGGGCTTCCTGGGCAATTTATTGCTTGGATTAAAGAATGTATTTATTCCCTTTCTTACTCTATTCTCATTAATGAAAACCCATCCAATTTCTTCAGAGGGAAGTCAGATCTTAGACAAGGAGATCCCTTATCCCCATTCGTTTTCATTTTATGTATGGAAGTTCTTTCCAAATGGTTGAACAAGTGTCTAGATGGCAATCCTTCATTCCAATACCATTGGAGATGCATATCTCTTAAAATAAACCATCTTCTTTTCGCTGATGATCTTATGCTATTTTGTCATGCTGATTTGCTCTCTATAAATTCTTTGCTAGATTGTTTGAGTACTTTCTCCCAATTGTTTGGCTTAGAAATGAACCCTACTAAAAGCCATTTTTTCTTATCCCCAGAGTCGATTTACTTAACTCATCAAATAAAAATGATGTTTGGGCTAAGGAGAGGCAGCCTCCCTATTAAATATTTAGGGGTTCCACTCATTACTGGGAGGCTGTCCAGAAGGGATTGCAATCCCCTTTTGGAAAAAATAAAAGCTAGGATCAACAAATGGACCAATAAAACCCTTTCTTATGCTGGTAGGCTTCAATTGATTATCTCGGTGCTTTTTTCCTTTCAAGTCTATTGGTCTACCATGTTCACTCTTCCTTTTTCAATCTTTAAGGAGATAGGGGCTAAACTTAGGAACTTTCTTTAGTCAAGGAAGGGCACCTCAAAGCTGATGCTAAGGTCAAATGGTCAGACATTTGTAGAACTAAAAAGGAAGGGAATAATGTGATGCTTGGAAATAGGCTCTGGATTTGTTTCATGACCAGGAAGCACTTTGGGTAAAGTGGGTACATTCTATAGTCTTGAGGAGGGGGAATTTTGGAGTATCAAATCGAATAGCAATAGCTTTTGGAGCTGAAGGAAAATTTTATCAGTGAGGGACAAATTAGGGAACCAATTTAGATTTAGGATAGGAAATAGAGCTTCTACTTGCTTCTGGCAGGACCGTTGGCATCCGAGAGGAATTCTCAAGCATTTCTCTACTCCAAGGGCTATTAATGGATCTGAACTGAAAATGACAGCTACAGTTTCAGAGGTGATCAGGAACAATATGTGGAGCTGGCATGTATTAATAGCTGATACACTGGGTAACCTAGAACCTATTCCTTATCACCCGCATAACTCTCAACAAGATAGTTTGGAATGGCTAGCAGAGTTAGCAAATCAGTATGTTTACACCAATTCTTCAGCCTATACCTTTTTAAGACCCTCCAAACAAATAACCCCTTAGCATACACTTGTTTGGTTCAAAGGGAACAGCCCAAGATGCTCCTTCATCTTATGGTTGGCCTTTTGTAGCAAATTACAAACTAGAGGCAGACATCCTTATCTCCATACACTAAATCATTGTTCCTTATGCCTTAAGGATAATGAAAAACTTGACCATTTATTCTTTGACTGCCTTTTCTCCAAAATAGTGTGGACTCATTGCCTCTCCTACTTCTATATTAACCTTCCACAACAGCTCAATCTACATAACATACCCTCTTGGCTGAACCCTTCATAAAACCCCAGAATTCCCAATGTCCTCCCTCTGATCCTTTCATCTGCAATATACTGTCTTTGGAAATAAAGAAATGCCAGGACCTTTAAAGATGAAGCTTTGGAGGTGGATGGATTGAAAGCTAGAGTGATCACCCTAGTCCAGGAGCAACTTAAAGCAAATACCGAGGGAAGGTAAGGAAGGAGAGTTTTTCTTTTAATCACTAACAACCTTTTTGAAGTTTTCTGTTTCAAGTAAACAAACGAAATTTTTGGAGACTGATGGCAGAAACTGCTCATGAAAGCACAACAGCATATTACATCTCCATACTCCATTAAGTGTAGTTAGTCAACCTCAACACTTATACACTCGATAGGGCATTATCATTAGCAACAAGCTAAAAGTAGACCAGAAGCATGCAGGAGCAACTCAATGGCCAAGGAAGATCCAGATGGGGCTATACCAGCATCCATCAATGCAGTCATGTCCAGAATTCAACAATAAGGGTAGGCAGAGTTCAGGAACAGCTGCATACATTAATGAGGGGGGTTTAGAGAATGTGTGATTTCTGCTGTGGTTTTCTGAAGCTATTAGAGACCTCCATTGTAAAACTCCACGATTGAATCTTACTGCCAATTGTCATTCTGAATGTTCCACTTGAAGTATATTGCTTAGGCTATTAGGTCCTCAACGAAGCTTAGTATCAAGTTATTGATGTATTTGCCATCTGTGAAGCATTTCTCGAGAAAATCTTATTAGCATAGGGACTTTCTCTTTTGATAAGATTGAGATGAGTTTTTAAACTCTCTCTAACCATGTACATAACATTTTTTCTTATATTAATCTTACAACTGATTTACCAAAAAAAAAATCGTGGGGAGTCCTAGTTCTTAAAGAAGAGTGGAGAAAGAAATTTTCGGTGGGTCCACTTGTTTAAAAATGGTGGATCCCACTTATTAAAAAACACAGCTTGGTTTCTATTTCAACCCGTTTTAAAGAAAAACATATTAGTTTTTTAGCAAAACTGGTTTTTGTCGCATGGGTTATATATAGGTTTGTGTTTATTTTAGTTTGGTATGGTTTTTAAAACAATGCAAAATGACTCCTCTGACCTCTGATATTTCCATTTCTCTCTTTTTCATTACTTACTAATTGTTTTGAAAACGCACCATTAAAATTCTTGTTTTGCTTGCCTTCAATCCCATTTACGTTCTTTTCTTATGTAAAATTTGTCTCATTTTTTTGCTTATATACTCACACTTTGTTTATTGAAACTACTTATTTCTCTAAAAAAATCAACATAAGATTTACATATAATAAAGGGCAAATTTGTATTTTTAGCCCTAATAACTTTTGTTATAATACAGGTAAGATCTTAATATTTGGAACATTCAAAATGTACAACCTATTTAATTTGAACTCTAAGAA
This sequence comes from Erythroxylum pedicellare, assembly GCA_027563575.1. Lineage (NCBI taxonomy): Eukaryota > Viridiplantae > Streptophyta > Magnoliopsida > Malpighiales > Erythroxylaceae > Erythroxylum > Erythroxylum pedicellare. The sequence goes on from JAOQMP010086362.1 coordinate 4,957, forward strand.
AACAAAAATATTTACGGGATTTTATCTCTTGTTATAATATCTTATGTGTTAAGTGTTGACATAACATATTTTTTTAATATGTGACATACTAAAAGCTATATATCTTAATTAAATTTAAATTGATATTAAATAATTATCTTTAATTGTAATTTTATATAATTAACCCTAGTTGGAATTGCATGTTCCACTTATTTTAACTAAACTAAAATCAATTATAATTCAATCATAATTAACCCTATTTAACTTTAATTACCTAATAGATCATAACAAATCCTTATTAATGTAATAAGTTAATAACAATCTTTCCATCACTAACTTAGATAATAATCCATCTTTCTCTCTCTTTTTTTAGCTTCTCTAATAAAATTCTTCTTTTCTTACAAAATTAAATAAAGTTTTTATGTCAAAAATAATCAGCTAAGATCTCAAGAAGGGAACACCACTAAGGAGATAAAATACTACAAGAATATTGTCCAGTAGCCTCCATTAAGAGGAAGTCCGATATGTGACTATGCTGTTGGGAAATCGTGCCACAATTTGATTCTATGCATAACGGAATAATTATGAAACACTTTGATTTCTCAAAAGTGAAGATCAATAAAATTTATAAAATGATTAATGTATAAATCATAATCAAGCATGAATATCAATTCATACCTTATTTTAAATCTTGATCATTTTCTTGTCATATCCTTCAAATCATTTCTAAAATTGGTTTATCTTAATTATCATAGCTGCACACGTGTTTAGCCTCTAATGGTATCCATAAAACAAGTTGAGAGAACCCTGTAACTGTTGCAGAGAAGATTAGGCAAGGAGTGTTAGCTTTATTAGAGCTTAAGCATATTTATAATTGTTTTGGGCATTTTTGTAAGCTAATTCAAATTAAATTTTAATTTCAATTAAAATTTAATTAAAATTACAAATAAATCGAATTAAATACATATTATGCCCATATAAGATTCAATATCTCATATTGATTCTCATTTATTAAATATTTCATATTTAATTATATCCAAGCCGCCTTAAGGAATTGAAACAAGATAAGAAATTTTCTAATCTATATGACATATTTTCCAAAGTTAATATTAATTTGCCTTAGGTGTGAGTAGAAACATTCCAGCTTATGTGAAGTTCTTTAAGGATAGTTAATACCTACAAACATTTGTTTGCAATTAGCTGATAGGTTAATACTTTATCTGAAAGGAATAATGGAGGATGCATTAATGAAGGTAGGAGAATTGATTGTTCTTGTAGATTTTGTTGTCCTAGACATGAGGAAGGTAAAGAGCAAGGGAAGGAACACACCATACTCCTAGGGAGGTCTTTCATGGCCACTACCAATACCTTGATTGATCTGAAGAATGGGAAAATTGAGAGAAAAAGTAGAATTTTCAAATTTTAATGTTGAAACCAATTTCTACTACTACTGTTTCTAAAGACTATTCTTTTGTTAATCAAATTAATACTGCATATTTTGATTTCACCTTGCAGGAAGAAGAAGAAAAGAAGCTAGACTTAGTTAAAGAGAGTGATAAATAATGGTAATTGCTGGTCAATGCAACTGAGGGAGAGGTTGGGAAATTCTTAGAGAAAAATCCCAATGAAAAGTAGGAAATAATGGAATAACACACCTTGAGCGACCCACCTTTAGCATAATAGTTGGCGTGTCCAGTTAAAAGACATTAAAGAAGCACTAAATAGGAGGCAACCTATACAATTTCTTTTTTTTTTTCAATTAGTTGTTTGTTATTCCTTTTTAGTGATACTCGACTTAATCTGCTTGCTTTGTGTGCATAGGCCTACTTTTCAATCTCTTCTATTTTTCTTCCTTGTAGATATTCACCACTCCTCAATGTAGTATGCCATGCTTATTTCCATGCTTCACACCGTATCGATGCTGCCACCATGCACACTTTTGTATCGTATTTTATATCCCTTTTCTTTTTGTTATTTTTACTGTTTGTTAGTTTAATGTCTTTTAGTTTTAATGATTGTCCTTGTCCTTGTTCATGCTATTTTGTGTCTTAGATCCCTCTTTTACTTTTTTGTATCACATTAGAGACAATGTGATGTTTAAGTATGGGTGGAGTATTAGTTAAATTTTTTTTATTATTTATGTGTTGTGTGTTTGTTTTCCTATTAATAGCTAGAGATGCATGGCCATGACATAAACTTGATCGGGATTAGAAATGCATAATATGAGTGTATGATTATACTTGCATGCTTAGACTATTGACTTGGATTTGGTTAAAAGGACATTAGCTTGTTGTGATAGACGAATATCACTTTTCATTTGGTAAGAATTTCAACCTTTTTGAACTATTAAATACCAATTCAAATATTCTTTATACTAGTTGAGATCACATAATCATATGTAAACGTTGAAATGATGAAGGCAATTAGGATTTACCCATTTTTCTTAAAAAGCCAGCATGATGTTACCTTTAGTGAACACAATTTAAGCTTAATATGAAACTTTTTCTTTCTTTAAACCTAAAAGAATGAGCCTTTACCTTAATTATTTATCCTCTTTGTTGTACCTACCATAAAGGAAGTTAAACATTTAAATGTATATGATTGGGTTTAGAGAATAATTTTTTGAATAAGTGCGGGGGAATCATAGGATATAGTTGGTTTTTTAGTTAGAAATGAGTATGGTTGTAATAATTTATATCTCTCATCTACATTTTACCTCTTTTAAACTTGATCTTGTTTTAAATAAAAATAAAAAAGAACGGAAAAAAGAAAAAACCAAAATAGAAAAGGAAAAGGAAGGAAGAAAAGCTAAGTAGAAAATGGAAAGAAGAGGAGAGACATAAAAAAGGAAGTGCTTATCTTGTTAAGTTAAAGGAAAGAATTAAGTGCTTTATACTTCATTGTTTATATTACTTTTAATGCTCAATTTGTTTTGTGGTTTTAAACTATGATTTTCCTTTTTCCTACCCTTAGCCTAGCCCCATTACAACTAAAATAAAGACCTTTGGATTGATGTTTATGTTTGATATGAGTGGTGGAGATTAGATTGGTAAGCAAGATTATGACAGATGCCTTACATGAAATGAACGATGAGTGAATACATATCCTACCTTTGAATGCTTGAGAGAATGGAGAGTGGAGTGAGTGTCTTAATGGTTATTTGAATTGAAGTACTTGTTGATTTTGACTAAATATTTGAAGAATGGATTTTTTATGGAGTATTGTGTGTTTCAATTTCTTAGGTTGTGTTTATTAAAATGATCTTTGATATCTTTGACTATTATTTGGAAAATTTGGTGTTTCCATTGTTTGTTTTCATATAGTCTAGTGTTCTTTATTATGCTTGAGGACAAGCATAGTTTAAGTGTGGGGTAATTGTTGTGTCTAGTTTCTATTGCTTTTAATTGCCTTAATATCTTGATTTTGGTTACAAAATCCTTGTGTTTTGATCTAAATGTGAAATAAATTAACTAGAAATGGTGTGAATATTGCATAAATGATAATTATATTATTTTGTGAATTTGCATGAAGGTTAAAGGGAAAGCTAACATAAATTTGCATGAAAGGAAAGGAAAAAAAAGAAAGAAAGGTGGTGACTAAAGGTGTCACACCATGACAAGTTAGTCACGATAGTGACTAAACTTATCACCACCATGACCATGGTTGCACGGGAGTGACAATGAGTCACACTAGTGACTACCATACTTAGCCTCGTGAAATGTTTTTACTTTATTTGTCTAATTATTTACGTGGCAGCTGTAGGGGTGATAACTTGAAACCCTAAACATAGAGTTATACTACAAATAGAGGGGGAATAGAGGGTGGTGACACATTCCATATTCTTATAGACACAAATATTCCAACATTCTATTATACACATCTACCATACCATAGACTCATTTGGGGGACATAAAAAATAAAGAGAAAGAAAGATGAGAAGGGAAGTAGAGAAGAGCTTTGGTTGAGAAGAGAGAAAGAGCAAACAAAGGAAGCAGAGGTTAAAGTAGCATGAGTAATCAATCATCCGATTCAGATCAAAATAAAAGCAGAAGGCGAGAGCTAATGCAAGAAGCTTGAGAGTGGCTGGAGATCACCACAACTCCCTCGTCTGAACACTCGTTTGCTCATTTTGTTTATTATTTCTCAGTTTTTTTTACTAAACTTACTCCACTATTAATTGATGGATACTCTGTTAGCTTTTGATAGTTTATTTCAATTATTTACTTGGTTTATTGCTTTAATATTTCTCTTATACTGATCAATATGGGATTGAAGTATTTTAATATGATGAATCTTCTTATTTCTATGATGGGTTGATCTCTATTTTGTAAGGATTAATGTAGCTATTTTACTCAAATATGCATGATTGAGAGATTGTGTTATTGTCTTATGTTTGCTATAGTTTTTGAACTGAATGGATGTAATAGCATGATTAAACTTTACATCATTTTGGTATTAAATGAAGGATCGAGAGAAGAAGTTTAATATGGAACGAGAAACTGTAAACGCTTAGGTTAAGAATTAGAAATATATTAACTTAAGTGGTAATTAATAGTCGGGGCTCCATAATTAATTTGGATGATAACTTGTTGAATACAAAATTTAGACTTTAGTTATTATTCAACTTGATTTTAGAACCCAACTGTTAATTTTAGTAAGACAACAACCCAATCATTTCTTTTTAGTCATGCATAGGAGATTAAATTAGTGAAATTAATTCTTAAGAGTTTTCCGCTTCAATTAGTTTATTTGCTTTTGCTTCCAATTAATTGCGTTTACTGTTTTGTTTAATTTAGTGATTTTCTTTAAAACCTTCACTAAATAAATCGGGATAGAGTGTTTAGGATTGCACCTATTTTATTTCTTTTGTTCAAGTTTAACTTAAGTGAACTAATTTCACCTCCATGGGAGAAGACCCTGGGTGATCACTACAATTACCTCGTATAATTGTGAGTAGGATAGCTTAGTTATTTTTGGAACTTATTTGGGCATAAACAAAATGTTTGATCATGTCTTCTTCACTTACCTTTTTAGCCTTCCCATATGGCAATGAATTGCAAGACAATGTCGATGGATTGATCTACGTAGTACCATACCAGAAATTATGCAATGTCTATTAGCTGGATCAGCTCATTCCCAACTTTCTCAACGTACATTCATACTTGCTTTGGGAACTTATGTATAAACCCTATGGAAGGAACACAATCACAGGAATTTTGTTGACTAAAGTTCCACCAAAGAAGCCATTTAGTTGACCATCATTCGACATATCCATGAACTACTGATTGCAAATAATCTACATCAATAATACATGACCAACATATTATCACCCTTTAACATACAAACATATGTATGTTTGACAATCTATTTTGATTATCATGTTGTTCTTTCCTTACATCGTTAGGAAGGGAGAGTAAAGGGTATAACTCTTAACATTTTGTCTATTATGTCTTCTTCCTATTTATATATATATATATATGTATGTATGTATATATTTCATCTTCCTTTTCAAAAAAGAAACCTTCCATAGCTTACTCCAAAAAGCAGTTGTTTAATCCTTGCAAAACTTAAAGAAGCTAACAAAAACTTTTCAGATCTAATAAAGAACTGATCGAAGAATGAAAAAGAGGAAAAGAGACCTAATGGATAAGAATATGTATAATGATGTTTATGGCTAATGATTATACCCTCAAGAATGGGGTAGGAAAGAAGAACAAGCACGTGATATCCATTCAAAGGTACTACAATATGGGATAGGCCTCTAAACTATTAGAGAGGAAGGAAAAGAGTTTTTCGGAATTAGCCATAACAAGTCTTATTCCAAGCCATCAACATCTTGATACTTAAGAAACATTCAAGGAATGCATCACAAACATCCTTATTGATTAAGGGCTAGATTTTTTAGAAGAACAAGTTACTGAAACTATCAAGACTAGGGGCTTTATTAGGGTTAATTATAAAAAAATTCTTTAAAAATCTTATCAGGATTAATAAAATTGTATAAGATTTCACAGTGTTAAGGATTTAATAAATTAAGGACAATATTATTTAAAGCTGATGAGGATTGGGCATTTCCACCTCTAGCTCTTATAATATTGGCAAAATAGTATTTTGAAACGTTGAGGAGATCTTTTTGATTGTCACCAAATTTTGCAACTTATCTTACAAAAAATGAGAAGCAGTTCCTATTCGTTGAAGATAGTAAGCTCTTGTGGACGTAATTAGTATTAGAATCCCTCCTTTAGCCAAGAAATTCCTAATTTTTGTCTCAAAATTTAATTATGAATATATAAGGAATCCAAGTAAGAATTTCCAACATTTTTTCCCAAGGATTTCCTAACTTTATCTATAGTTTAAAGATATAGATCTCTTTGTCTACTTAGAAGAGTTTCCTTGACTTTTTGGATTTAGGAACAGATTTATGGTATAACCTTTAAAGTTTCATCTGGATGTCTTACAATTTTCTGTAAAGTTAGTAAGATTTGTAACCTTGAATTTAAATACTCAAACCTTTTAATATTGCATCATTGAACAAAAAGATAATTGAAAAATCTAAAACTAGCTATCCTTTCTTTAATCTCAATCAATCTAGAGACCACAACTGGATAATGAGCAGAACATACTCTTTTATGGAAATGTGCAAAATTGTTTGTAATTTTCAAGAGCTAGCCCCTGGTTAATTATAGCCCTATTAAGCTTCTTCGAATAAGCCAGTCCTTATCCTGCTTGTTGCTCTTAGTCAAATGCTAGTCCTTAAAGTTTAAATCAATAACCTCAATAGTATATAAGCATAAAATCAAATCCTTACTAGGCATGGGGTTGTATCTAATACCTTCAAACTTAGAGGCTAATAAGTGCAATTGAAGTCACCTAGGATTATCCAAGGACCATTAACTGAAGTTCCAAATCCATAAGTTCCTTCCATAGAGATTTTATTTGGAATGAATGATTTGAAGCATAAATGAAAATGATCCATAAATCTCCAAACTTTTTAGTTACAACATGCAAATGTATCCCTAGCAAGAACTTTGCAGACTTAAAAGCTTTACAAAATTTAGGCAATAAGCCTCCATAATTCTCCCATACGGAGATAGGAGCGATTAGAAATTAATTTCTATTTATTTAGAAACCAAAATTTAGACTAGGGCTTAGACCTCAACTTTGTTTTGAGCAATCCAAATATCATTGGTTTTATTGAATTGATAAAGTCAACTATTAGTTCTTTGTACCCTTAGTGTTCCAAGCTAGTATGGACATATTATGAGGGGATAGAGGATTATTTTTTAGCTTTATATTTTCTCCTCTCAACTATTCTAAATCCATCTATGGAATAATGAGGGAGCTTACTAGTTTCTATGTTCACAAGAGTAGCTAAAGACTCCTCAAAGTCCTTATACACCAGGGACTTTAGAGGAATTCAAAGCTTTATAGCAGGAGCGGGTGTGGGGGGAGGGAGGTAAACATGTGATGATTAGGATCCTTAGCAACATCAAGTATATTCAATTTATGGACTAAATATATATTAGTTCTCAATTTATCCTGAAGACAATGAGAGCCTAGGGAGTTAATAGATTAAATCTCAAAAGTTGCCTTATCCCCTAGAGCCATTGAAGAGTCACTAGTTTCTTATAGTCTCCTCTGGTAAAAATCTTACTAATTAGGCAACACTATTTACCTTGGGAAGCAAGTGAGTGTCACCATTGGTAGGATACTTTGATAGAATCTTCCATAAATTTGTCCCTTTCTCTAAGCCAAAGTAAAGGAATCTCTTCTAAAAGCTCTTTAATGACATCAATGTTAACATAAAGCTTGGCATATCCCATTTGTTTCCACAAAGAGGTGGCCTCGTCCTTATAGACAAGTTTGCCAATGTAACTTTTATGAAGGCTTAGCCCATCTATACACCAATACTCAAGGTTATTTGATGGAAGTTAACTTAGATGGGAACTTGCTTCTATTGGATTTATTTGATCTTAACTCCAGGCATCCACATTTAAAGAAAGAAGGGGAAGTTGATGACTTGCCAAGGCCCCATTTTAATGATCTATTAAGCAGATGTTTCACTGGAAAATTTAAACAGGATGAGGTGGTTGTCATTAAGCAAAAAATCTAAGAGATCACGAGCATTCCACTATTTCATTGCATATTGTTTTATTATGGGAAATGCTAGACATTTTTCTAGAAAAAACTTAACCATCATAAGGACCAAGAGTTTGCTCCCTTTTTAAGAATTTCCAGTGAGTGAGATATTAACTTAACACCGTCTTTAGATGAGGGAGGGCAGTAATGAAAAAGAGAGGTAAAATAGTCACTAAGGACTGATTTCCATATGTATGGTGAAGTGGGTTTAACTTTTAAGTGCTCAACTAGCTTCCAGAGTTAGAGAAGAACCATGGGGAGAGAGGGATCGAACTAAATAAGGACCTTCGAGGGTAAAGGTGGAAAATCCTTGGAGGAACACTATCCAATATCATTGTCCAAAAGTTGCACCAAAAAAGTCATACGATGAGAGATGCAAGGACTTTCAAAATACAATTATCGTAAAGAGTACTTTATGAGGGGAGAAATAGGAAAGCCCTAAAATGCCCTTAGTAGAAAACTATACTCTAAGGAGTCAAGGAAATCACAAACGAAACGGAGTGGTTGTAAGGAAAGTTGGAGAGGATGAGAAATCTAGGAGTGAAATAAGGATCTAGGAGTAGGAACAAAATGGTGGAGCTATGAATCAACGAAAGAAAAAGACCAAGTTGGAGAGAAGATGGAGAAACTGTCTCTTGCTATTATTAAGGTGTTTTTATTATTGATGCAAAATTGAGGTTTTTTTTCTCTTATCACTAAACAACAACGCAAAACTATTGATAAGTGGATATGGATTTTATAACATGGTTGTTTATAAAATTTTTCCCATTTGATTTTGTTAAGAATATTTTGGGTATTATTTGTAATCAAACAACTTTGATTATTTGAGGAATATTATTATGTTGAATATTCTACTTTATGTGGGAACTTTTGAAGATGATGATTATTTGGGAAAAAATCCTAGTCATGATAGGATTTAATTAAAATCAAATCACCATATCTTGACTAAGATAAGATGTAGATTTTTGGTGATTTTTGGACTCTTCTTAATAGCCTATTTTAGGGATAATGGCTATTTAAGTTACTTGATTTTTGGTGATATTATCTACAATACGCCAGCTACGTTTTCTCTACATATTGCATGATTTATTGGGGCTATTTTGTTGTTGTTTTGTTTAGGAAAAATTGATAGGGACATGGTGACTTGGCAGTTAGATTTTTAGGGATTTTGAGTGATCTTTGGAAGATGATTTTCAAAGATTTTTTCCAGATTGAGTAGCTACATTTTTTGTCCATCGTAAGTGATTTTTTTGGGTTTTCTTTGTTATTGGTTTTGTGCAAAAAGTTCTAGGAGTTTTCGTGGGTGTGCAACTGTATTTTTGTGAGATTTTAGTGGTGAAACAATTATTTAATTGATAATTTGTGCAACAGTGTTTCTTTGTTTTTGTGTGAGTAATTACTTGCTCTATTGAGCTATTCTTGGCAGCTGCGTTTTCTCCATAGTGAACATGAAGTTTTTGTGTTGTTGAGTTAGTGGTTTTTGGCTAAAAAAACATACAACAGTTTTCGTGTAGCTATAGCTCTTTTATTTATGATGTTTTGGTGATGAAATATTTGTTTGTTTGGTGAATTTTATGGCTGTTGTGGATGGGATGTTTCAGTGACAATATCGAAGCTTCATAACAGATTTCTTGGTAGACAACTTCCAATTCTTTCATTGAAGAAGTTAGATTTTAGGGGAGTTGTTTTTCTTATCTCATTTGTCTTTATTTATGTTCTTTATTATTTCAATCACTTGAGTTGTTTATTTTCATTCTTTATTATCAAATACTATTGAGAAAATCCCCTATTGAGATTAGCACGATGTGGTCATATTATTGGGAGTGATTTATTTTCATAAGTTACGAGGATAAGGGATAAATTTAAGGGTTAGGTGAGTCGGATCTGTAATGTCTTAAGTAAAACTATTGTTGTATCACAAATGAAATTGTTTAAGTTGGATCTGTTTTCGTTTGTGCTAGAAACAACTGCAATTGAACCATAATTTTTGCAAAAATACATCCCTTCGAATTTTCAAATAGTATTAGAGTGAGTCACCAAATCAGAACTTGGTACGTCAAGTTGGTGCAGATCTGTGCTTTGTAATTATGACTATAAGAGATGGGGAATCAATCATTAGGCCACCATTATTACATGATTCAAATTATCTTACGTGGAAATCACAAATGAGAGTATTTATTCAAGCAAAAGGAACAAAAGCATAGAACTCGGTTTTAAATGGCTGGACACATCTAATGATGACTGATGAAAAGGGAGAAACAGTGCTTAAAGATGCATCTGAGTGGACAAAGGCTGAAGAAGAGAGAGCGATTGGAAATTTTCAAGCCCTGCACAACATCTTTAGTGCAGTTGATGAATATCGCTTTGCTATGATATTATCCTTTGAATTGGCGAAAGAAGCGTAAGACACTTTGCAAACTATACATGAGGGATCAAAATATGTGATAGCTTTGAAACTTCAGATGTTGGCTGTGAGATTTAAAGAGCTGAGGATGGATGAAAGTGAAACTATTAGAGATTTCCATGAGAGACTGTGTGACATATCTAATTTGAAACTTGTTAAGAAGACATTGAGATCATTTTCTCCGAGGTTTATACAAAAAATTACAGTCATCAAAGAAGCTCATGATATCAATCAATTGTCTTTAGATAAGGTAATTGAGATTCTTACCAATGTTGAGATGAATTTGTTGAGGGATAAATGAGAGAAGAAAAAAGGATTGGCATTGCAGCTAAGATTGGTAAAGCCGTGAATGACTTAGAAGATGAATACGATGAGAATTAGGATATGGAGTTATTGACAAGAAATTTCAACAAGTGGCTAAAGAAAGTGAAGAATGATAGACCCGAGTTTAGACAGAACCATAGGAGTTCATCGAACAAAAGCTTTAAACACTTTAGCGAAATGTGTTAACACTTTGAAGAAGAGAGAAGAAAAGTCTTGTATGAGCACTCGAAATGAGAATGAATCTGAAAGTGATTGAGGAAGTGAAGAGGAATTTGTGAGTAATGCTGCATTGATTGCTTTATATAGCAAAAGTCCAGTTGCTTGCTTAACATCAATGAAGAAGGAAGAAACTGACGTTGAAACCGTGGATAAATCAGTCCAAAATTCCAAAAAAAACGTAAATTAATCAACCCAAAGTTCAATTTCAGATTATCACAGTGATAACAGTGATTCAGATTACAAAAGAGAGGATATTTGGAAAGCTTATGAGTTCATGTATGCTAAATGGGTCCAAATATGTAAGAAGAATGAGAAATTGAAGAAGGAAAACTCCACCATGAAGACCATCATTTAAGATCTAGAAAAGAAGTTATTATCTAAAATAGATGAGCTTGATGAAACAAAGTTGAAGCTAGTCAATACGAAAAAAGGGATAAGAATGTCAAATGGAGGTACCGAAAAGCTAGAAAAGTTATTAGAAATTGGTAAGGTTAAATGAGAGCTTTAAGGCATTGGCTATAAAGGTGAATGTTCTAAGTCAAATGATGAGAAAAATAGTGCAGTCAGATCTGTCCAAGGAGAAACTTTAAAGAAGAAATGAAAATTTATACCCATATGTCACTTTTATGGAGTTATCGAGCACATAAGGCCGAAATGTTACAAGTGTTTACAAATTATATTTTAAAGGGCTCGAAATCGAAAATCTAGACACTTTTCAATGAACTTTCAATAGCAGCCAATGTTACTAAAACAAACTTGAGTTAGAAAAAATCAGCTTCATATAGCAAAATAGACACACAAGGGAGTTAAAACTAGAAACTGTCCAGATACATAGTTAATTGTTGCTGGAAAAGAAATCAACCAGATATCTAATGACAAAGATGTTTTGATGAGGAATAAGGCCAAATTTGAATTTCTTCAAGGGGCACATGAACTGTGTGCTTTACATTTTTTAAGTATATTCTGATGTTGTTTAAAAAAAAGGAGGGCCTGAAGGAGTTAATGTCTAGACTTTTTAAGTTTTTGAATTATGGGTTTCCTAAGGTTCAAGTGATTGGTATGTATTTGGTTTTTTTCTTATTTGTTGAATAATTTACGTTAAAATGAAGCTCTACTTGATGATTTGAGATTTTTGCTT
>JAOQMP010086395.1:0-17150 GCA_027563575.1 Erythroxylum pedicellare
ATACATATTCTTCATCAACTTACTACACAAATTCAACTTCACTTTCACCCTAATTCTTCCCATTTCATAGTCTCTCATCTACCAAAAACACCAAAGCAAAACATGAATCTATCTACACTTCTCATTTACTACTTCTAATCTTCTACGAAAAATTTCGGGGTCTAACAAGAAAAGGATGAAAATCCCTGATATTATCCATCAGATCTTGGTATACCATGGCTGAACATTGAAAAATCTTAGGTAGATTTCCATGAAAAGAACCTTATCCTTCGAATTAATAATTACCAAGTGACATTCAACATGAATGATGTATTAAACAATTCAAAGGATAGTATCTCAATCAGGATACTTGATGTGTTCAAATCTTATAAAGAATAAAAGGGCAAAGAATATATGACAAAAGACATTGAGTTTGAAGAAGCTATGAAAGTCATTGTTCATGAAGCGGAAGAAGTAGAGGAGACAAAGATGATTAAGGAAGAAGGAGAAAAACTTTCCTTCTTACAGGACAAACTATTGGATTCGATGGAAGATTCAGGGAGTTTTGTTTTTCCATATTTTATCAACAATTTTTTAGTGAAAAGGACATTACTAAAAGTAACTAGTTTTCTCATCTTTATGAATATTGTCCTTCTGATCATTTTACAATTGGTAGCTTACTTACGAGCTATAAAACTTATGTTGAATAAAAAGAGTGGAAGCAAGCTGCTTATAACTAATCCCGGTTGAGTTTCCAATAAAAGAAGAGAGTTGAGCAACCCCGTTAAAAGAAGCGTTATATGGGAGGCAACTCATGGATTGTTAATTTCATGCTATTTCCTTTGATTTTTGATATAGTTTGAATTTCATAGTTAGGTGATTTCATTTCCAAATTCAATTGGGAAGGCATAGGATTTCGATATGAATTAGATGATCAAGGAAGTAAACAAAAGAGAGGTGACAGAGCTATAAAGTGTTAAGAAGTGATCTCAAGAAAGTGTAAAAAATAAATAAGTAGATAAATAAATATTAAAAACAAATAATGGTGGAAAAATTGCAGGCCACGATCGTGGCTGTGGCAGGGTATAATGGGAAACACGATTTTCAGTTTAATTTTTTTATCTTTTTACCCTCCATGCACCTATATATTAATTTCTTCATTTTTCACTCATTTTCATTTTAACTTTTTCTCTCTAAGTTTAGAACCTCCAAACACTCTCACTTCTCTCTAACCAAATTTCAAACCTCCAATCTCTTCCGACTTTTACCTACTTGAAATCTGGTATGCTGCACATTAAGTAGTTAGCAAAGCGTGATCAATCACCTGGACGAAAACAAGTCTCGGGATGAGGGCAAAGGAACAGATTAGCTGATTATGGAGTACCTTTCTGGATTTTCTCAAATGAGGAAGGTACTAGCTTTTATTCTCTTCACAATAAGCAAATTATGGTTCCAAAGTATTTTCATTTTGAGACTTTAGATAGACTAGAATTGAGAGAAAAAGTTGAAAATTTAACAGAGAGAATTCAATGGGGATAGTTTATTTAATTTCAATATCCAGTTTACTAAGAACTTACCTTAGAATTCTTTACATCCCATCAGTTAAAATCAAATAAACCTAGGGGATTGTGCTTTAGGTTGCGTTGACAACCTTATGAACTTAATTATGATACTTTCTATGAAATTTGTGGTTTCCCCGAATTGTTCGTAGTGGATCAGCATGATGATTTCTGTGTCACCCCCTACTGGACTGAACTAACTAGGTTAAAGCATTTAGACGCTAAGAATGCACACAATAACATCATCAGGAGCCACGAACACTTGTTACTATGCAAATTCATGTGTCAAACAGTTTTTGACAAAACAAAAACTAACAAGTGTTCAACGAAGTAACTTTTCATGTTATGGTGCATGGACTACAACATCCCAGTTTGTACAATCACCTACAAATTTAATGCAATTATTGCTACTCGACGTAAGAGGAGCAATAACTTAGGAATGAGTTACTTGGTTTTGGCCATAGCTGACTATTATAGAGTTGAGTGAAACGGACTCACGATTTATCGTCTTGAATTCTTGAAACGTCATCATCTGTGGCGAGCTGAAATCCTGAAGTCTCATAATATGGAATTTTGAGATATTAGTGCCAAGACAAACATCAAGGTCAGGACTAGTCAAGCGAGTTCAAGTGCTCAATAACAACAAGAAGAGGATTTGACCAGCAAGGAGTCCGAGGGGGTTGGAAGCAAGTGCTTGATACAATCTCCGCAAATAGCAAGGTAATTACAGATACACTTGTGGGGAACTCTAGAAGAATGAAGGAGATGTCCCCAACAAAACAACTTTAGAGTCGGGATATACGTCGTATATATCATTTCTTTGAGGCTCAAGGCATCCAACTGTCACCTCCAACACCTTCCCCGCCCCCATCACCGTGAGGCTTTATTCTAACCCTTTTCTTTTTAGATTCAATCTTTATTTTACTTTTTGTTTTATTTTAATTTATGTTTCTTCTTTTCATACATGATTGATTGTCTCCTTCTCACATTGAGGATAATGTGTTGTTCAAGTGTGGGGAGGGTTATGTGTTTTGCTTTGAATGTGAATTTTGCATATTGTATGATAGTTTTTTACGTTGCATTTTATGAATTGTGTGAATGTGTCAATGGCTTAGATGAATTGAAAATTATTTAATTTGGAACATAGTCTATTAGGTTGTGAAGAGTAATTAGCTCGCAAAATGAGTGAATTAGGTTATTTGGTTAAATATGCAAGTTAATTAGGATTTAGTGTGAGTTTTTCTCCCTCTAAATTTTCACATTCATTCATAATTTTAGGTCTTTCGACTAAAGTAGCTCTACTAGTATTTTTTCATGAAAATGAGTAGCTTAAGCAATTTGGTAGGCAATATAAAAAATGTGTTGGTTAATTTTAAATAAATATCTATTCTGCTAGCCTTCGAGTTATGAATAGAGCTAGTAGCTAGTTGAGAATATGATTGTTAAATACAAAACAAACTACTAGTCATATGCTCAAAACCGCAAGTATACGGGTCATACTTGTAGTTAAAAGCGGATATGGATCCTATGAGGATTGTGCTTAGACACCACTTAATTTAGGTTGTTTTTTGTTTAAGAAATCATTTCGATCAAATTAAAAATATAAGTAAAATAAAGACGAACTAAAAGTAATAGGGAACAATGAAACCCAAACTAAAATTGTAAACTAAAACTTGGAGAAAAATTAAGATTAAGCATTAGGACTTGTCATTATCCCTATTTGTTCCCCTTCGATTAATTGATTCAATTTATGCTTGGCCCAAGATTTCCTAAAATTCTAGCTACCCTCTCTCAAGGTGTAACTAAATGTCACTAGTCAAATAAATTAGAATTAACTTTCGGATCTCTCGATATGCAAAGCCTTTCCAAAACATTCAACTAGATATGAAGCTATCCTATAAGCAGTGTATTGATATATTGAAATCTCTTCTTAATGAATCAATAATTTATTATTTATAGGTCTATTAATCATTAACTCTCATTGTACAATTAACATAGATTACCAAGATCACTCTCTCGATTTATTGCAAGGTTTTTCGATTTATTGAAAGGTTTAAGCATAATAAATAACACAAATATGTATATCATTAAATCAATAACCAAAGATTCATAAATAGTTCAACAAACCCTAAAAATTATTTTATCCAATCATAATATCCATAAGATCCCCAACAATCAAATAATTGATGACAAACATGCTAGAAGAGAAAGAAATTGAAATAAGATTGGAAGGGGTAGCTCCTCCTCTTCTTTGCCCAATCTGGAAAATCTGGATGACAAGATGCTTTTTGCCTAATCGGGAATGAAACCTTGAATCTCCCCTATATCTAGGTTCTCAATCTGTCATTTAGCTTTAAGAAGCAAGTTCCACGACCTTCTTGTGGCTCTCAGAATTCTATGCCTTATAAAGTCACAAAAATCTAAAAGGGTCTTTTTAACTTTCAATTCCCACGATCATGGCAATTATACTTTTGCTTCCCATAATTGTGGGTTAACTTAACATAAACTTTCTCTATAGATTTCCCATGATTGTGGGAAACATGCTATTTCCCACAGTCGTGGGTTCTTATTCTTCAGTAGCTCCACTTCTCTTCTTTTCTCTTGGTCCCTAGCTTAATCACAAAAGTGTCCACCTTCCATTCCTACACCAAAATGATTAATTCCTACCCTAAACCATTATCAAAAGCAAAAGAAAAACCATAAAGATCAAACTAATCAAAAACACACAAAACAAGTCCTAAAACATAATAATACTAACTTATTATGCAAGAAACATATGACAAATACTTAGAAAAACACATACTAATGCACAATTATCAACTTCCTCACACTTAAATCCTTGCTTGTCCTCAAGCAAAATCAAACATAAACAATCAATTCTATCACTTCATTTTCATAAGGATCCAAGCATGCAATCCCTCAAAGTTTAGCCAACTCAAGTATCAAGCTATTACAAATATCATGACTACTTTTCATTAGTGTACATAAGCAAACTCAATTTATGTCACCATCACTCAAAGATAAGTATAAACACATAATGAATCTTCCTAACGGTTTCACTCATTTCTCTCAACTGTTTGGCGGTTAGTATTTCACTGAAGCTCCTTATAGGAAACAACACTACCATAGGCTTGCTAATACACTAATTCTCCTATACAATGATTACATGCATAAATAGATCAAAAGGGCTTCTTTCAGGTTATAATGTGGTAAGGGTTAAGGTGGGTTAAAAGAGGTAAAGGGTTGATCACAAGCATGCATAAAGTAATAAGTGAACAACAAGATACAAAACATATTATGAGATATACAAATGTAAATATACTACTACTCCGCGCTTATTGATGCTACCAAAACGTTCTTCCTTTTTATTTTTATTTTTATATAATTGAAGAAACAACAAACAAAATAGCAACTAGATATAACATGATCGAAGAGTAGAAGTATAACTCAACTCATCTTGGAAAGAAAAAATTTGTACCAAAAATCCAAAACTAGCGCATCACTTAATACTTTACTAAGCTTGTGAATGGGTAGGCTAATGAGGTTTCGTTTTTTGAAATATAAGGTGTTTTCAAGAAACAAAAGGGTTAAGGCTCAATGGGGCTAACAAGGGATATTAACAAGGGTAGGTCATTTAAGCCAAGGGTTATCACAAAAAGAGCCTTAATCATTTCTATTAAGCATGCATCTAGTAGACTCAAACCGATGCAAAACAAGTTCTGAAGGTAGTAACCTAAAGGGGAATCACACACTCAAAGAAATAAGATTACTATAGATGGAGTCATATAGGCTCAATCCTCATATTGGCTCAAATGAAAATTCATTATGCATCTCTACATTACCTTATTGCTCAAGTGTCACATTTTGAGTAAGCTTATACAACCTACTACTTTAATCATTCAACATGGTTCACTTTCTACTTAGGTACCCTAATCCAAGTTCAAGTATGCATTCAATCTCATTCCAACTAGCATGATAGAATCTCATGGCAAAACACATAAAAAATGATTTAAGTGTGGTTCCATTGCTTAACACAACACAACATCAAACAACAACCTAATATGCCTAAAACATGCATTCTAAATAGTAAATAAAACAAATTTAAACGATGCAGTTGACAAGGCAAATGTCACCTCCCCACACTTGGACAACATATTGTCCTCAATGTAACAAGGCAACCATAAAATGAAATTAAACATCAAACACAACATCAACTAAGCAAACAAATAACACAACAAACAAAGTAAATAAAGCAATATAAAAGGTGAAGGGTAAGAAGGCTTATAAGGATTGAGGTGGTGAAGGTGTAGAAGAGGGGACTTCAATGTTTTTTGTCTCGATGAACTTGAGGAACTTCTTCTTCATATACTGCTGCTCTTAATGTACTTGTCGCATTTGGTTTTCGAGCTCATTGATCTTCAACATCATTTGTTGTTAATTTGTGGCCATCCAGTCAAGAATTTGTTGAAATCGATCAACATTTGCTGCTACTATTAGTTCCTCTTCGACTGTCTTCTTAAGGCTTCGGTGGTGCCTAAGAGGTGGATGGTTGAGACAGGCTGCATTCTTGCCCTTCCTGTTCTTAACTACAGTATGCATTTGAGGATTTCAAGCTCTATAGAATGGAGCTCCAAAATTTCAGAGCGTCTTAAATATGATACATTAAAAACATTATAGTTGGTAGTACGCATAGTATCCACATCAAGATGATAAAACGAAACCAAGGCAGCAACAATATAAGCCATACCAAAATATAAGCTTTTCTTATTAATGCAACTCACAATAGACCTAAAAATGAGATATGAGGTATTTATTTTAACATTGCAATCCATGCACCAAAGAAAGAAAAGTTCTTTAGTAGAATACTTATTGCTTTTAGTTTTATTAAAGACAATTAAGCACAAAAATTTGTGAAGCAATAAGTGCTCAGTGCTACGATTTAAGTTGTTCGGTGCATTCTTAAAATCAAACGTGTTTTCACCCATAAGGCTTTTCCAATAGTCATCCGCATAGAAGTCATCATGATCATCTAAAATTTTAGTGTTTGATAAGTCAAAAAGTGCACGAATGACTATATAATCAAGCTTATAAACATGACCACCTATTCTAAACAAAAATGTATCCATTTTAGGATTATAACGCACAATGGTAAAAAATTCAACAGCCATCATGAGGTATATTGGTCTATCACAATGAATTAACCAACCCTAAACAATTTTCACAGCTAATCATTAAATATTACACCTTAAACCTAGATTTTCTAACAATTCAAAATCAAGGTATGTAATTCTCTATCTTTAAAGTCTTGAAATCTATACCTTCGTCTTCTGAAGAAAATGGGAATGAGGCACAAAAATTTGCTGCTACATTATGTTTACCTTCACCAGAGACTTTTTGACACAATTGGTCAATGGGTTTTCAAGCGACAAGCTTCTTTGGAGCTATTAAAGAAGAAAAATCTGCAAAAATAGGCAAAAGAGAGAGTGAGCATGTTTTAGATAGAGAAAGAAATAACAACTCAGCAAATCCTTGTATTCATGATGATGTAGTTTGAAATAAATGTAAAAAAAGTGATTAATGATGGAAAAGATTAAGAAAATATCAAAATTTTGGAGAAAAATGAAAAATTTTCAAAGTTAGGGTTAGTGAGAGAGTTGGTTGTAGAGAGAGAAAATGAGGGAAAGTGAAGAAAGAAGAAGAAAAGGGGGTTTGTAAAATGTTTCTATTGACTGATTTCCACAATCGTAGGTTAAGGCTTCAGAAAGTTTCTAGAGAGCCTTCCCACGCTCGTGGATTATCAAAAATTTTTCCATCTTCTTATTCTTCTTCTAAGCTTAACATGCATTCCCAACATTCAGTCAACCTACCAAGACATCAAAATCAATCATCCAACAGGAAATTTGAAAAGAACACAAGTTCAAACTCAAACAAAATTCAAACGAAACATAATCAAAACCAAACAAATCAAACATATAAGTACATAAAAGAAAGCAAAAGAAAGGTAAACATGCTAATTTAAAGTCATTAGCTTGACCATTTCACATGCTGTCATGAAGAAGTGGAAGAAAGGAAAAAGAGATAACTTCCCTTTCTTGTGAGTATAGCCCTCCATAGTATGGCTTGCATCTATGCCCATTGACTTTGAATGCTTCACCCTTGTCATTTTCTAACTCCAAAGCTCCATGGGGAAACACTTGAATAACCTTGAAGGGTCCATTCCATCTTGACTTGAGCTTTCTAGGAAATAATCGAAGTCATAAATTGAACAACAATATAGGTCCATGAATTGAACAACAGTATAGGTCCACACTCTTGAACTCCTTCTTCTTTATGTGAGCATCATGCTACTTTTTTGTCCTTTCCTTATACAATTTGGCATTTTCATAAGTGTCAAACCTCAATTCTTCTAATTTGTCAAGTTGTAATAATCTTTTCTCACTTGTAAGCTTCTAATCCATGTTCAAATTCCTAATAACCCAATAGGCCCGATGCTCTAACAAAGTTAAATGACACGCCTTGCCATACACAAGTTTATACGGAGTACTTTCTATGGGTGTCTTGATAGCTATCCTGTAAGCCCATAGGGTGTCATCTAGCTTCAACGCCTAATCCTTTCTTGAGGTGCTCACTGTCTTCTCTAAAATCTTTTTCAGCTCTCTGTTTGCCACCTCCATTTGACCACTGGTTTGGGGGTGGTAAGGGGTCGTCACTCTATGATGAACATTGTATCTTTTTAGAAGAGCCTTAAATGGTTTGTTGCAAAAATGGCTCCCTCCATCACTCATAATTGCTCTGGGCACCCTAAATGTTGTAAAGATCTTCTTGATGAACTTTTGAACCACCTTGCCCTCATTAGTTGGAGTAGCTATAGCCTCAACCCACCTGGAAACATAGTTAACTCTAACTAATATGTAAGTGTTATCTGAAGAGGATAGGAATGGTCTCATAAAGTCCAAACCCCACACATCAAATGTCTCCACCTCCATTATGTTTGAAAGATGCATATCATCCTTCTTCGATATGTTGCCCACTTTTTGACACCTATCATAATTTAGCAAAAAGTCTCGAGTATCCTTGAACAAGGTCAACCAATAGAATCCACACTCCAAGATCTGAGTTGTAGTCTTGTTAGCTCCATAATGCCATGCATAAGGTGAACTATGACCATGCATCAGAATCTTCAGCATTTCATCTTCAGGGATACACCTACAAATCACACTGTCAGTACATATCTTATACAGTACAGGTTCATCCCAAATATAATGAGAACATTGAAATACAAACTGCTTCCTTTGTTGATAAGAATGATTAGAAGGAAGAATACTACCTGAGAGGTAGTTTGTAATATCTACAAACCAAGGACGAAAAGGATTATCTACCATCATTAAAGCCTCATCAGGAAATCTCTCCTTGATTTACTTTTCTTCTTTATGGTTCCCTCCTTTAAGTCTCAAGAGGTGGCTAGCTAGAACATTTTCTGCTTCAATGTCAAATTTTTGGAGCAGAAATACCCATTGGATAAGCCTAGCTTTGGCATCCTTCTTTGCAAAAAGATATCGTAATGCTGTATGATCTATAGAAACAACCACATGTAAGCCTAAAAGATAAGAATGAAATTTCTCACATGCAAATACCACGGCAAGCAACTCCTTTTCTATTGTTGTGTAATTCAGTTGTGCTCCCATCAAGGTCTTACTTATATAACAGATGGAGTGTAGCTTTTTTTCCTTCCATTGACCAAGGACACAACCAATGGCATAATCACTTACATCACACATAATCTTGAAAGGAAGAGACCAATTTGGCGACATCAGAATGGGTGCTAATATAAGTGCCTTCTTTAACCTGTTAAAAGCGTCCAAATAAGCATCATCAAAAATAAAAGGACATCTTTAACTAATAAATAAGTTAAGGGTCTAGCGATAAGAGAAAATCCTTGATGAGATGTCTATAGAACCCTATATGACTAAGGAAGGTTTGGATGCCCTTGATTTTAGTGGGAGGTGGTAACTTTTCAATTACTTCGGCCTTAGCTCGATCCACCTCAATCCCCTTGCATGAGATCATATGGCCCAATACAATTCCCTCTTGATGACACTTCTCCTAGTTAAAGACTAGATGAGACTCCTCGCATCTTTGATACACTCTGTTTAAATTAAACAAGCAATGATCAAAAGAATCTCCAAAGATAGAAAAGTCATCCATAAATACCTCAATGAAGTTCTCATTCATGTCCAACAAATGGCCATCGTGCACCTTTGGAATGTGGCAAGGGCATTGCATAAACCAAATGGCATCCTTCGATAAGCAAAAGTCCCATAAGGACAAGTGAAAGTGATCTTCTCCTAATCCTGTGGATATATAACCACCTAATTATACCCTGAGTATCTATCAAGAAAATAGTAAAATGTATGGCCAACCACCCTCTCAATCACTTGGTCCACAAAAGGTAAAGGGAAATGATCTTTCTTAGTGGTCAAATTGAGCTTCTGGTAATCAATATATACCCTCTAACCTATGATGGTCCTAGTGAAAATCTTTTTACCTTTTTCATTTTTGATCACTATCATGCGTCCTTTTTTAGGCACACACTATACCGAACTCACCCATTCACTATCTGAAATGGGATAAATAATCCCTACATCCAACAGCTTTACTAACTCCTTCTTCACAACCTCTTACATGTTTGGATATAACCTTCTATATCACTCTCTCATAATTTTATGCCCTTCTTCTAGGTTAATCCTATGCATCACCATATTGGGGCTAATCCCCCTCATATTATAAATTTGCCACCTTATAGCTCTCATCCTCTTCCTAATGATCTCCACCACTTTCTCTTCTTGATCACAATCCAATTGGTTCGAGATAATGATAGGTAATGTATGGTTCTTATCTAAAAAGGTGTATCTCAAATGGGAAGGTAATGGTTTAAGCTCTAAAGTGGGAGACTTAACAATGGAAGGTGGTGTAGGTGTATCTGTTCTCTCCAACTTCTCTAACTCAACTTCCTTACATAAATCCTCTTCTCTCACACTCTCATCCTTTTATACTTTAGTAACTTCATTAACTTCCTCTTAAACCTCCTTCATACATTCATCTACAACATCAGTCTTCATATATATATTGCCATCCATCAGTTTTTTCAAAGATTTAGACATATTAAACTCAACCTATTCATCACCGATCCTCAAAACAAGTTTTCCCTCATGCACATCAACTGATGCCCTACTAGTATTCATAAAAGGCCTACCTAAAATTAATAGACAATTTTTATTAACTTCAAAATCCAATACCACAAAATCAATAGGAATAATAAATTTATCTACTTTTACTAACACATCTTCTACATCTCCATATGGCCTCTTGATGGATTGATCCACAAGTTGAATCAACATGGATGTTGGCTTGACCTCTCCTAGTCTCAATTTCTTGAAAAACAGACAAGGGCATCAAGTTAATGCTTACACCTAAATCACATAAGCATTTAGAAAATTCAAAGTCACCAACAAAACATGGAATCATAAAACTCCCTAGATCTTGTAGTTTTGAAGGCATCGTGCTTAAGATAATTGAATTAGAATTCTCCATCAAAATGACCATCCAATTGTCCTCCCAAGGACGTTTGTGTATCAGCATGTCCTTAAGAAACTTTGTATACTTAGGCATGCACTCCAAAGCTTCCACCAATGGCAGGTTGATCTGAAGCCTCTTCAGTTTCTCTAAAAACCTGGAAAATTGAGTGTCTACATGATGTTGTCTCAATCGTTGTGGATATGGAAGTTTAGGCTTGTATGGCGGTGGCAGTAAATGCGGCCTTCCTTCTTCTTTCTATTCTTGAATCTCCTTGCCTTTTCCCTTTCTTTGCTACCCTTTTTCACACTTGGTTCCTCCATCTGCTTGCCACTTTGAAGTATGATAAGCTTCAATTTTTCCCTTGGGTTAGCCTCAGTATTGCTTGATAAGCTACTTGTATTTCTAGAAGACATAGCATTAGCAAGTTGACCTACCTATACCTCCAAATTGTGGATTGATCAGGCATAGTTCTTTACTATCTGATCAAACTTTGCCTCCATCCTCTTTTGACTTTCCTCCTTACTTGAAAACATTCTCTTTTGGTTCTCTAATTGATTTTCCATTCTGGACACAAAAACATCCATCAATTTGTCCATTTTGTTCTCCAAAGATCCAAGTTGTTTTTGCTGAAATCCTGGAGCTCCTTACAGTCTTGCTTAGCCATCTGTATTGTTACTACTCCAAGAAAATTTTGGGTGGTTTTTCCACCCCAAATTATAAGTATTCGAGTACAAATTGTTACCTCGTTATAGTTGGCCCAAGTAACTTACCTATTTAGTGCTACTAGCTCCTAACAAAAAGCATTCTATTGTGCAATGGTTATCTTGCCTGCATAACTCACAATGTGATTGCATAGCTTTGGATGTAGATGAGAACCCTCCTTGCATGTTGCTCAACTTCTTGGTGAGGGTTGTGATCTATGCTTGCAAAGTAGTAATAGAGTCAATTGGCATCATACCTTTGTGCTCATTCTACCCCTGTTTACTCCTCTCGTTTGACCACATATAACTGTTGCTCACCAACTTTTCCAAAAGGTCATATGCTGCATCGATAGTTTTTCTCATCAAAGATCCTCCCATAGATGCATCTATAGTCCCTCGTGTGCTCTGATTTACAGCACTGTAGAATGTTTGTATGAGGAATTCCCTCGGAAGGCTATGGTAGGGACAACTTCTCTACAGTTCTTTAAACCTCTCCTAAGCTTCATATAAAGACTCCCCATCGCTTTGTTGAAAATTTGTGATTTCTTTAATGATCCTTGCTGTTTTGGATAATGAAAAGTATCTGGCGAGAAATGCCTGGGCTAGTTATTCCCAAGTGGTAATCTTCCCTGAGTTGAGTGAATTGTACCACACCTTCACTCAATCTCTCAAAGTGAAAGAAATAGTCGCAATCTCATGAAATCATCAAACATTCGATTAAATTGGAAAGCATCGCATATCTCTAAAAAATTGGCTAGATAGGTTGGAATCTTTATTAGACAACCCATAAAACTTCACAGTACTATGAAGAATGTTGAGGAGTGCCGACTTGATCTCAAAATTGTTAGCTTAAATCACTAGCCTCTCAACTCCTTGACAACTGAATCTTGGTCTTATAAAGTCCATCATTGTCCTTTTGGCCCCTCCTTGTTCTCTTTCTTCAGACATATTTCTTTATATAATGTCTTGGCGCTTCGCTCTTCTCAACTGTTGTTCTTGCCTTATGATGTCCACTAACTCTTCATCATGAAATTCAGTATTCCTTCGCGTGCTCCTCGTGTTCATGCACCTAAAAAGATATAAGGAAAAGTATCAAAAACTCTTAAATCAAAGTAACCCAAACTAAACAAGATGTTAAACAATCAATCCTTGACAACGACGCCAAAAGCTTTTTGAATGCAAAACACACTACTAGTCTTACGCTCAAATTTAAGGCAGATATCAATCCCATAAGGATTATGCTTAGGCACCACTTAAGTCAGGTTGATCTTTGTTTAAGAAATCGTTTCAATCAAATTTAAAAAATAAGTAAATAAAGACAAACTAAAAGTAACAGGGAATAATGCAACCCAAAGCAAAATCATAAACTAAAACTTGGAGAAAATCAAGATTAAGCATTAGGACTTGTCATTATCCCTATTTGCTCCCCTCTGATAAACTGATCCAATTTATGCTTGGCACAAGATTTCCTAAAATTCTAGCTACCCTCTCTCAAGGTGTAACTAAATGTCACTAGTTAAATAAATTAGAATTAACTTTCGGATCTCTTGATGTGCAAAGCCTTTCCTAAACATTCAACTAGATATGAATCTATCCTATAAGTAGTGTATTAATATATTGAAATCTCTTCCTAATAAATCAATAACTTGTTATTTATAAGTCTATTAATCGTCAACTCTTTTTATACAATTAACATAGATTACCAAGCTCACTCTCTCGATTTATTACAAGGTTTAAGCACAATAAATAACATAAACATGTATATCATTAAATCAATAACCAAAGGTTAACAAATAGTTCAAAAAACAAACCCTAAAAATTGTTTTAGCCAATCATAATATCTAAAAATTGTTTTAGCCAATCATAATATCTATAACATCCCCCAACAATCAAATAATCCATGATAAATATGCTAGAACAGAAAGAAATTGAAATAAGACTAGACGGGGCAACTCCTCCTCTTTTTTTCCCAATCTGGAAAATCTAGATGACGGTATGCTCTTTGCCCAATCAAGAATGAAACCTCGAATCTCCCCTATCTCTAGGCTCTCAATCTATCTTTTGGCTCTAGGAAACAAGTTCCACAACCCTCTGGTGGTTCTCAAGATTCTATGTCTTATAAAGTCACAAAATCCTAAAAAAAATACATGAAACTCACATGTCTCTTCGACTTCCAATTCCCACGATCGTAAATTAATTTAATAAAAACTTTCTCCATAGATTTCCCACGATCTCGGGAAACATGCCCTTTCCCGCGATCGTGGATTATTGTCCTTCAGTAGCTCCACTTCTCTTCTCTTCTCTTGGTCCTTAGCTCAATCACAAAGGTGTCCACCCTCCATTCCTACACCAAAATGGTCAATTCCTACCCTAAACCAATATCAAACACAAAAGAACAACCGTGAAGATCAAACTAAACAAAAACACATAAAACAAGTGCTAAAACATAATAATACTAACTTATCTTGCAAGAAACACATGCCAAATACTTAAAAAAACACATACTAACACACAACTATTAGTGATGTAGTTAAGTAACCAGATCAATACACATCACAAATGTGTGCCTCTATATCAAAAGGCTATAATGACGTTTCAATCAAAAATAAAATAACATGACTTAGTCAAGTAACCGGATCGACATTCATCACCAATGTTTGCCTCTGAGTAGAAGATTAGGTTCATGACTAATAAAATAAAAATAAAAATAACTTGTTTTCTAATTAAACGTACCAAAGTTGTAAATAGCTTGACTTTTCATGAACACATACTTAGGAGTAGAATGACCAAAGAATATTAATATGGGTGTACAATTGAAAAGGGTGAGTAACTTGACATTTGAGATGTGATTAATATGTATGTTTAGTCTAGAGCCCCTAGATGAGGATTTTGCATGTTAATAATTTGAAATAACTTGAAGGATTATGTTTAATGTTAAATTTATTTCATGAAGCTGAAGCCATTGTCTCATTATTGCATTATGTACTTTGTGATTTTTCTGTATTTGTTGTTTTGTATGCTTGAGAACAAGCAAACGTTTAAGTGTGGGGATGTTGATAAATGTAGATTGTATAATGTTTTAAGGTTTAGTTTAATATGTATTTAATTGTTAATTAAAACGTTTAGTATGTGTTTAGGTTAGAATTGTGATAGTTTATTAATTATTTGTGTTTAAGTGTTTTATGGGTTAGTATAAGTATTTGAGCATAAATATTATGTTTTTAAGATACCTTGATGTGTTTGCTAGTATTTTAAATTCAACTTTCAAGAACGAAGAAGTTTTGGAGACATTCAGTCTGAAACAATGGCCCATGATCGTATCGTGACAGAAGCACCAGAGTTGGTGTGCCACGATCGTGACAGAAGCCTAGGACATGACATAAATTGTAGCGCCCCCTTATCGTAAGGTATACACCGGGATGCCCAAAGGCTATTTCGGTACATATCCTACGATTAGGGCGAGCTATGTTCGATCACTACATTCACTTCACATGGCATCATAACATCAATCTTTTATAGGCATCAAAAGAAAATCAAAAGATTTTAAAA
This sequence comes from Erythroxylum pedicellare, assembly GCA_027563575.1. Classification (NCBI taxonomy): domain Eukaryota; kingdom Viridiplantae; phylum Streptophyta; class Magnoliopsida; order Malpighiales; family Erythroxylaceae; genus Erythroxylum; species Erythroxylum pedicellare. The sequence goes on from JAOQMP010086395.1 coordinate 15,365, forward strand.
ACTAACTTTTTCCTCATTTCATTGCATAAAACTGAAAGTCTACATTGTCTTTCAACCTTTACTATATGTGCATCCTCAAAACCTAGTACAAAAGTACTACATGAAAGAGGAAAATATATAAAATCTATCTAAGCCATTCCAAAATCCCAGCTGACCGACCTTTGAGCCATGACTTCTCTTGCTAAAACACAATCCACACGACTTATAGAGCGTCTCAGTAGCTAGAGTCATCTCTTGATCTTGAAAAGATAATGTTGCAATTTTGGTGGGTTTTGCGAACTCAATGAGGTAATCACCATCGATGGTTCACTTAATTCATGCAACACAACAATTCACTTCACATATAATTCACAACCTTGTAAAATGAACACATATCACATTTACATTTAAGAACAAATTAAATTGGCATTTCAAACAATCGACATAATTGTTAAAAATGCATTTGAAATGCTCATTAGACTCTTTTCCTATTATTACGTTATTGTGACCGAGTGCCTAACTGTCTTGTATCCATTTCGGATATTGGGCTCATTGATAACTATCCTATATCCATTTTGGATACCGGGCTAATTGATAACTGTCCCTTATCTGACGAGGATACAAGGCTCATTTTACACAGTGAGCTTTAGGCTCTTAATCACTTTCTAAGCTCGAGGCTTTTTTTCACTCGTCAAGCTTTAAGCTCTGATCAGTGGCTACTCTGGTCACAATTGCCATTATCTGATTGTGCATTCACGAATGGAATGCATGTACCACAATCACTCACATTATAAATCACTTAGGTCTTCACATTCACATTCAAGCAGCATTTCAATATACATTCCTGATTGAGCCCGAGTTTATCATATAAATTGGCGACACTTTCATAGTTTTTAATATACTTTTTGAATCTTAATTCTTGATTTTGTGTTTAAATTAGTCCTTGAGTGTGTTCTTATATTTTATGCAATTTAATAGTGAAAATTGTTACAAATTGACATTAGAGCATTATAAATTTTCTAAGGATAATTAATACTGCAAATTGCTATTTTTGATTGTAGGAGCCTCAAAGGAAAAGGAGTTAGTGGGCTAAAATAGAGTCAACATGTTGAGCTTCAGGATGTTTGCTGTGGCAAACCAGATCTGTTGCCGCAACGTAACATGGAGGAAAAGCTCGCCGCAGCGTAAATTGATTATTTTGTCGCAGCGAAGGATCCAGCAAGAGTACGTCGTGGCACAACATTCCTGTCGCTGCGGTGAACTGTCGAAAACCCGGACTAAATTAGAAACTTCTCTCACTGTTCCGACCCGAACCGCGACCTAACATTTAAATTCATGCCAAATTAGGTCATGCAAGTGAGACAACTACAGACGAGGAGAGAGCCGACACCCATGAGAATTCATTCCACTCACTCTCGACCATCATCCATCAACTCCGACTACTCCACTATCAAATTCACCATCTGTCACTGTTGCTGCCATGGGTGACATCGAAGCTCTTGCGGATGTGAGGATTTCTTACATTATGCTTAGCTAGAACACCAATTTCCTCTTGAAGAAGTAGCGATGGCTTGAGTTCGATGGGCTTCAAAGGGGAGTTATTTTATATTGTCAAGTTTAACTACATATTTGTAAGCTTCTGAGTTAGGGTTTATGGCCTTGTAGTTAGATTTGCTTGATTAGAGTTTAATCAAGTGTTGAACAATGCTTGTGTTATGGATTTGCTTACGTAGAACTTTGATGCTTAATATATGAAGTTTCATATATGTCTTTGTGGCGATTGTGTTAACTCTCTTTTATCTGCCTA
>JAOQMP010086430.1:0-17146 GCA_027563575.1 Erythroxylum pedicellare
AAAAGGATTCGTCCTCGAATCAGCTCCTATATTATCAAATGGAGAGAGATCGGCAACATTAAATGTAGCAAATACTTGATACTTACCTGGAAAATCAATCTTGTAGGCATTATTATTAATCTTTTGAAGGACTTGGAAAGGTCCATCAACTCTAGGATCTAACTTAGATTTCGTTTGCTTAGGAAACCTCTTTTTCCTGAAATGCACCTAAACCCAATCACTAGGCTCAAATCGCATCAACTTTTGCCCTTGATTAGCTCTTTGTGCATATGCTTCATTCTGCTTCTCTATATGTTGTCTTGTCTTCTCGTGAATGTTGCGTACCAAATCTGCCTTCTTTTGTCCATCTGCACTAGTTATCTCACTTAAAGGTAAAGATCACAAATCTAAAGGCGTTGATGGATTAAAACCATAAACAATATTAAAAGGCGAATAACCAGTAAAAGAATGTATGCTCCTATTGTATGCAAATTCAACTAATGGCAAACATTCTTCCTATGTTTTAAGATTTTTACCAAAACAACATGCAAAAGAGAACCTAAAATTCTATTCACCACTTCAGTTTGTCTATTAGTTTGAGGATGACAAGTGGTAGAAAACAAAAGTTTAGTAGCTAGCTTACCCTAAAGAACACACCAAAAATGGCTCAAAAACTTCACATCATGGTTAGAAATAATAGTCTTAGGAACACCATGCAAACGCACAACATCCCTAAAAAACAACTCAGCAATATTTATAGCATCATCAGTTTTATGATATGCAATGAAATGTGCCATCTTACTAAACCGATCTACTTCTACAAGTATATTATCCTACCCTTTTTCGTCTTACGTAGCCCTAAAACAAAGTCCATAGATATGTCATTCCACGGATGCTTAGGCACAGGCAAAGGTTTATACAGACTATATGGATGAGTCTTAGATTTTGCTTATCTATATGCGACACACTTAGAACAAATTTTGGTCAACATCTTTTCTCATCTTAGGCCAATAAAAATGTTCACAAAGTATGTCATATGTCTTTTGAACCCCAAAATGACCCATCAAACCCCCACAATGTGATTCACTCACAAGGACTTTCCACATAGAACATTTAGGCACACATGACTTGTTCTCCCTTAATAGATAGCCATCGTGTCTAGAAAATCTTTAGAATGTAAAATGCTAATAAGCATCAAACACATTTCCAAATCAGAATCCAAAGGATACAAATCCCTAATGTACTTAAACCCCAATAATTTAGAACTTAAAGTAGTGATTAGAGTGTACCTTTTTGAAAGTGCATCAACAACTACATTCTCCTTACCTTGTTTGATTTGTATCATATATGGAAAGGTCTCTATGAACTCCAGCCACTTCACATGCCTTTTGTTTAACTTACTTTGGCCCTTTAGATGTTTCAATGACTCATGATCAAAATGGGTCACAAACTCCTTTGGCTAAAGATAATGCTGCCAAGTCTTCAATGCTCTCATTAAGGCATAAAGTTCCTTGTCATAAGTGGAATAATTCAATTGTGGCCCATGAAGCTTTTCACTGAAGTATGCAATGGGACGCCTATCCTGCATCAAAATAATACCAATACCTAACTTGGAGGCATCATATTCTATCTTCAAAGCTTCATTAAAGTTAGGCAAACTCAATACAGGCGCATAACAGAATTTATCTTTTAATGTATTAAAAGCAAGTTCTTGTGCCTCATTCCACTTAATTCCATCATCCTTTTTAATTATTTCAGCTAATGGTGCAGCAATGGTACTAAAATCTTTCACAAAACACCTACAAAAGCTAGCTAAACCATGAAAACAACGCACATCACCAATACACTTAGGAGTGGCTCAATCTTTAATAACCTTAACCTTCTCCTTATCAACATGCACACCACGGGCATAAATAATATAGCTAAGAAAAACAACTTTATCCATACAAAAAGAGCACTTTTTAAGTTTAGCATATAGTTTTTCATGCCTAAGTAATTCTAGTACAGATTTAAGATGCATAACGTGCTCATCAAGGCTTTTGCTATAAATCAGGATGTCATCAAAGTATACAACCACAAACTTGCCAATAAAATCATGCAAAACATGGTTCATTAATCTCATGAAAGTGCTAGGTTCATTTGTCAAACCAAATGGCATGACCATCCACTCATATAGACCATATTTTGTTTTAACGGCTGCTTTCCACTCATCCCCTACTTTCATTCTAATTTGATGATAACCACTCATGAGAAAAAATTTTGTAAAGAAACAAGCACCATGTAACTCATCAAGTGTATCATTTAACCTAGGAATGGGGTGGCGATACTTTACCATTATCTTATTTACTGGCTTGCAATCTATGCACATACGCCAAGTTCCATCTTTTTTTGCCACCAATAGCACTGGAACTGCACATGGGCTTAGACTTTCTGGCATGTGACCCCTCTCAAGCAACTCCTCCTTTTGCCTTTGAAGTTCCTTTGTCTCCTCAGGATTACTCCTATAGGCTAGGCGGTTTGGAATTTGAACTCTTGGCACGAAATCAATCTGATGCTCAATGCCTTTCAATGGTGGTAATCCCTTGGGCATCTCATCTGGAAAGACATCAAAGTATTCCTACAAAACAAGTTTCACAACATTAGGCAAAGAAGGGTCAAGGTCAATCTCATTATAAAATAACTCCTTATACATAAAGAAAACTAATAGTTTCTGCGTCTACATGACCTTCCTCAACTCTTTTTCTTTTGCAAAGAAAGTACTCTTTTTTTCACTCTTCTCTCCTTTTTCAATTGCACTACTCTCTTTCTTTTGTTCACTAGTTCAATTACTCTCAGTTGGGCCTTTTTTCTTATTTTCTTGAATGGCCTCTTTTTCTTCTTTTAAACTCTCGGCCTCTCTAAGTTTCTGTTCTTCCATGGCTTTTATAAGTCTCAATTGATCCTTATGAACTTCTCTTGGTGAAAGAGGCGCCAATGTGAAATATTTCTCCTGCATATAAAATGAATACTTATTTTTTAACCCATCATGCACTGCACGCCTATCATATTGCCATGGTCTCCCCAATAGTAAATGACTAGCATGCATAGGAACTACATCACACAATACCTCATCAGAATATCTCCCAATTGAGAACGCCACTAGCACTTGCTTGTTCACGCTAACCTCTCCACACTCATTAAGCTATTGTAACTTATAAGGACTAAAGTGCTTAATGAGAGGTAGCCCCAATTTCTCAACCAAAACCAAGCTTGCAACATTGGTGCAACTATCTCCATCAATTATTAAACTGCACCTCTTAACCTTAATTAAACATCTAGTGTGGAATATATTCTCCCTTTGTTCATCAAGCTCTACCTTTTCTTGTGCATTGAAAGCTTGCCTCACTACTAGTGCTTTGGCCTGGACTAGTTGCTCAACTTCTTCATCAGTTCAATCCTCTAAATCAGGCATATCACTTCCATCACTATCTTCTAATTCAATTACCCCATCTTGCAAATACATGATTTTCCTATTGGGACATTAGTTTGCCTTATGACCCAGAACTAAACACTTGAAGCAATTGATGTCTCTTTGCTTAAAGCTAGGATTTTGATCATTAGATGTAGGCGCACCTTTAGAGGCTGTCCACTTTTCCTTGGACTTGTCCTTATTATCATAGGACTTATCCTTGCTCTTTTCCTCCTTCTTTATCCATTTAGGACCCTAAGAATTTGAAGATCCTGAGGTGTTGCCCTTGCTGAAGCCTTTTCCCTTCAATTGCTTCTTAATCTTCATAGCCATGCTTACCATGTCCTCCAACTCCAAGTATTGATGAAGCTCTAACACGTTGGCTATCTCTTTATTTAGACCAGCAAGGAACCAAGCCATTGTAGCCTCTTTATCCTCCTCTATGTTAGCTCTTATCATAGCTATCTCCATCTCCTTGTGGTAATCTTCCACACTCTTTATGCCTAGCCTCAATGTTTGGAGTTTTTGATGCAACTCCCTATAGTAGTAACTTGGCACGAATCTCTTTTTCATGATGCATTTCATCTCATCCTAGGTTTCAATCGGTCTTTCTCCAGTTCATCTTCTACTAACCATCAATTGATCCCACCAAATAGTAGCATAATCAAAGAACTCAACTGCTTCCAATTTCACCTTCTTCTCCTCAGAATAATTGTGGTAGGCAAATATCATCTCTACTTTTTTTTTCCCACTCCAAGTAGGCATCTGCATCATTCCTTTCTTGAAATGGTGGCATCTTCAATTTGATCCTGCCAATGTTTCTATCTACCTTTTAGTCTCTTCGTCTTCTCTACCACTTTCAGCTCTTCCTCTATAACTAGCTTTATTTCAGCCTCTATCTCCTCTATCACCTCTTGTATTATTTCGGCCTCCATAACACTCTTCCTCATCAAATCCATCTTCATCTTGCTCCTTCTCATAGTGATAATGATTATGAACTGGGGGGTTCTCTCTTCTTTTTTCCCCATTATTCTTTGAAGATTCAACTTGAATAGTTCTGAGAAGTCTATCTTGTCTTTCAAAGTTTCTATCTTGCTTCTCAAACTTGGATTTGACTTCAAGGAATATAGTCTCTGTTCTTTTGAACTAATTTTGCATTGCTTCAAGAGTAAAGAAATTTCGTTGGTCCTCTTCACTCCCATCACTCTTTCCATCTTTATTGCTATTATAAGACGTGATTAATTCATGTAAGAAAACGTTAGAAACCTCACAACACTCCCTCACGTGTTTCTCTCAATAAAAAAATTTCCCACTCATGTTTCACACGACAAAATGGCTTTTCACTATATAATCTCACACTCTTGCCTTTTTCCACTCAAGTGCCTCCTTTATTGTTACTTTTCAGGATCACTTCAACAAGATCAAGGAAATCAACAAGCAACAAGTTCAAGTAGAAAGCACAAAGATATCATCCCTAAAAAAGAAAAAAAATAAATGAAACAAATCTAGAAGTAATATATTGTACGGATATAAAATAAATCAAAGTGCCAATACACGAATGAAGAGTAGTGTAGGTTCTTGTGTCAATTGAACAATTATGAGTGCAACAGTTGTTTAAATCAATGTAAAGAGCAAACATAGGTACCAAAATAAGAAATAAACCATGAAAATAAAGAAAGACAATCAAAAATATGAAAAAACCCACCAAACTCAAGACCAAAATTTTTATTTTATTTTATATTCCAATCTGCCCAAAATTTCAAGAATTGAACAAAAGATTCAAAGAAAATGTTTCTTGATAGGTTATTGAATGAAAGAAAGACAATCTAGATGAGTCTTGAATGCAACAACTCGTTCTTGATAAATGTTGAATTAAAGAAAGCACTAACATCAAATCTTGATTGGAAAAGAACAAATCTTGAAGGAAAAAGGTCAATATTGAATGGATCTTGAATTAAAGAAAGACAATAATGGATTCTTGATGGATCTGATTTTGTTCTAGAAGAATCTTGAATGAAAGATCAAATAAGGATTCAAAGAATCACAATCTTGGATGTTTCTTGATCAAGCTTGAAATTTCTTTTCTTTCTTTCTATTATTCACTTTTTTTTTACTTCTTTTCTTTTTTTAATTGATGATCAAGAAAAACAAGAAGCAATTAAAGAAACAAGATTGCAACATTAGAATCAAGAAAACGCAACATGAACATAAAGAACCAATAATGGCATATTCGTTCCAAGCAATGAAACCCTAAAACCTTTTTTGTGATTTTTCTAAGGAAACACAAAGAAAGCAATTAAAGATACGCAAGAGTTCAATAGAATTAAGCCAAAGCTCTGATACCAATTGATACAGAAGGCCCAAGAACATAAGGTTCTTGAAGCTCCATAATTCTATTGAATAAAACCCCAATCTTTCTATTATAAGAACATGTTAGTTCAAACCCCAATTATACGAAATTGAGACCTAAAACCAAAGAAAAACATAATAATTGAATACGTTGATAAGTGATGCAATCCTTGAAGTAACAATAAGAAGAACACACCTTTCTTAAAGAGAATATCTCTCAATTTTGTTAATCAACAAATTTGATGTTGACAAGGATAAAATAAGGTATTTATACCTTTGCCCATGACCTAAACCTAAAAGGAATATCTTACATGCCCATTTAATGCTAAAACAAGCCTAATCCTAACTAGTTTAGGAGTTCGTAGCCCAATAATTCAATATGTTCCTAATCCACTTAGGATTGGGATAAACCAACTTAAATAAGACGAAAATAACTTAAATAAACCTAAGAGGGGTGGATGGGCCTAATGGAGCATTCTACTTAGGCCCACACACTTGGTTGTCCAAAACTAGCTCAAAATAAACTAAGGCAAGTGATTTTTAATGAGGGCACATACTTACTAATAAATAACCATCCCATAATAAGTCTCTTGAGCCCTAATACACAAAGGACAAATAAAAAGCCCAATGTATTAAAATAAGTCCATAAGAATAATTGAACTTGTCTTGATATTTGGCTAAGTGTTATTCCCTCCACACGCTCTCTCTAGAAAAATCACAAGCTTGACTACTCCACTTGAATTCTCCATGGATAGTTCGGCCTTGTCATCAAAGTGAGATGTAATGTGACTTTGAACAAATCTTAGAAGTGCTTTTTGAGCCTTGGTGTATGTTTCCTTGTAATATGTCCACTTTGCAAAGTAAGCTTATCTTGGCATGTTGCACCTTGATCTCCATTGCCGTGGTTTCATGTATCGCTCATATTCTCAATCCTATAACAATGTTTGGACTAATCAACCTAACTTTTGTTATGGATGGGATAATCATCATAATTACTTCCATGATAGTTTGCAAGATGCACAACAACTCTTATACAGACCAGAAGCTTCCTATCACGACTTCGGTCCATCTCTAGAAGAGTTGATTAATATTATGAACACTAATATTTTGCAATTGCAACAGAATACTCTACAATTCCAGAAGGATGGAGGGCAATTTTCAAAAAACATATGGTCTAGCACCTAAGATTTGAAGAGCCAACACGATTCAGGTGCATCTTTAGTAGAACTTATTAAGAATCTTGTTGCTGACAATTTATAATTTCAACAGGATATGTGACCACACATCGTTACAGTAGTCAAAACAAAATAACTAGACTACTACTGTAGCAGTGGCGAGTCTAGGTTGATCCCACAAAGAATGTGTGCAAAGTTTATGAAATGAAATTAATCGGTGTTTAAGAAAAGGGGGGATTTTGATTTTGGAATAAGAAAATAAAATAAGACTAACTAATAAAAACAAATTAAAGAAATCATGCAAAAAATGATAAAAAGTGGGGAATTTGGTAAGGACCCGGTTCTTTTGTTCAATCTCGGCCTACACCCTGACTAAGCATATTTTATTAATTTGTTGTTCTTTAACCTCTCCTAGCAACTATTACTTATAGGTTAATAATTAACCCGAGTTTTCCCTTAAGCTTTGTTTAATCAAGATATGATCGTTAATTAAACCTAACCATTGAACAATTTAGGATACCATCTCTATATTTAATTAGACAGTAGCATTACGAATTAGTAAAATCGATTAATCAAGGCAACAACCACATATGATGCGTCAATTAACCAAGGTCATGTTATCCCTACTGATTATGAATCATCAGTCACTACACATGAATTTCAACATAACAATTATGGATTATATTGAAATTCTAGCAATGGGTTTGAAATTAACGATTCAATGAACGCATTAAAATCATCAATTCATAATACCCAATTGGTTCATACACAAATAACCGAATAATAATGAAAATATGATTATCCATACACAAATCCCAAATCAATTAATATTGGATATCACAATCAATTACTAAAGAGAGAAAGAAATGGAAAAATAATTAAAAAATACTTAACCCAGGTCATTAGCGTCAATATCACCTCCGAACCGGCATCGGAATGCCTAGCCCTTCATAGATCTTTCCCGAAAAAATGCTTCAGCTCCCATTTTATTCTTTAGTCGAAAATCCCTTGTTTTACGTCATAGCCCAAACCACGCTGCAGCTCTTCTCGACTATTCCTACCCTGGGCCTCCACCTGTGCTGCTGATGGGACAAATTAATTTGGAGTCCCACTTAAATCCTTATGCGGTCCTCCTTCATGCACTGCTCTTCAATCTCGCTTGCGTTAGCTCTCCAACTTCTCCAGCCACAAGCGCAGCACCAAGCTGCAGCCGTAGACTCACGCCCACGCCTACTGCCGCACCTGTCTTCACGCCTCTACTAACTCTCCTATGCTTGTGTCTAATGTGCTTATTGATGTGACGAATTAACAACGCTCCTTTTCAAAACCCTTGCCTTATAACGTCATGTGCAGCATTTTGTGTTAACACAGGAAACATTGCGCATGCCTACGTTTTGCTATTTTTCATCTTCCCATATGTGTTGTCATTTAGTTGTCCTTGTTTCCTTCTTTGTGATCCATTTTGCTTGTCTTTTATGTTTTTTTTCCTTTTTGCTCCATAAAATCAAGTAATTTTTTATTTTCAGAAAATAACCCAAATATAGTGTTTTCGACTCACTTTAATTTCTTTGCTTCCAAATTGTACCTAAAATCATATATGAAATAAAGTGAATATCTTAAGTATTTTTGTATCATTAATCGCTAAATATAAATAATTAAATATATTAACAAATAAACATATATCAGCATCGTTGCAGGGGATGTGTTTAGTGATTACACGTAATTTAGTTTTGATTGTTTTATCGATTGTTTTGTCTGTTCATGCATACATTTTTTATACTATTTCATTGAGTTGTTTTAGCAGTTTTTGTTACTAATTATGTGTTGTCTTTATTTTGATTATGCAAGGAAGGAGATCATGGGAAAGTGAACTTCCCCCTTTATTATAGCATGAATCAAATAAGAGGACCTCAAAGGGACTTTGAAGATAATCTTGAGGAACCCAAGCCTAAGGATTAAGAGATGGGTGAAAGGTAGTGATTGAACCCAAGTTTCTTATATCAATTAGTGACAATTTCATGGCTTTTATTATACTTTTTGTCTCTTATTTTTAGATTTTGTGCTTAATTTAACTCTTGATTGTTTGCCTTGAATTTATGTAGTTTGACGATAAATTTGTCACAAATAATTAGTAATTGCACTAAATTAATTTTTAGAGCAATTAATGTTGTAAACTTCTATTTTTTATTGTAGGAGATTCAAAAAGTAGAGCCAAGGGGTGAAGGCCAAGATGACAAGTCAATAAGTCAACAAGGGGAACAAGAAAGTTCACCGCGGTGAAGTCTGAAGATTTACTGAAGAGACCTTTCAGGAAAAGTTCGCTGCGGCGAAGATAATGTTTGTGCCTCTACAAAAGCAAATGTTGACTTAATAAACCTTTCGGGAAAAGTTCACCGCGGTGAACTCTTCCTCTCTCTATCGAGAAATCTTCAAATTTGTGCAAACCCGGACCATTTTCAGTAAACTAACCTACTGTGCAACCTGATCCATTAATCCATAGGATAGGATGCTGACACACTTTATGCACAAACACCATCATCTCATTCATCTCCATTGACGCACGCACCATCGTTCTCCCTTCCATACCATTTTTCTTCCACTTTTTCACCGTCAGTTACTACCATAGGTATCTCCAGTGGGTTCTCGGTTATGAAGTCTCTTAGAGCTATGCGTGGCTAGGCACCTCTCTCCTCTTGAAGATATAGCAATGGCTTGAGTTCAAAGGGCTTAAAAGGGGACCGACTTAATCTATGTTTAGCTATGATTTATGAACTCCTAGGTTTAGGATTTGTAATTTGTGGTTGAACATTCTTCGTTAGAATTTAATCAAGTGTTAGATATTCAATGTGTGGTTGAGATTTCTTGATGTAGAACTTTGAGCTTAAATATATGAAGTCTCACATATGTCTATTTGTGATCTTGTTGAATCTCTTTTATCTGACATAGTTATGTTTGATATTGATTTGATTGAGATCCCAAAATGACTAGTTGCATTGATTTACCCACTACACACACTAAGGGCATTTAAAAAGGTCTTAAGAAATGGAGTTCATTAACTAAGACCTTGGACTTAAAGAGTTCTTTAAGGTTTACCCATTTGAAACTTAGTGATTCCCACTCCCACTGAAAATTGATTTCAAACTATGATATACAAAGCTCATTTTCAAGAGGATATTATCATCATTTGATCATTGTCTTTATTTTTCTACTTTTCCATTCCCAAAAATCCTAAAATATATTTTACACAGATTTTTTTACAATTCCTTTTAATTTAGTTAAGGTTCCCATATATCAAAACCCCCTCACCAATTTAGCTTGCATTTCATGACATATAGGTTGGCTTAGTTCCATTCTTTAGGTTCCGATAAAGTGAGGCGACCCGAGTTTGCATCCTATATTACAATCCCTTGTTATATTTTTGATTTGACCTCAAAAGGTAAGAACTAGGTCTGGATCGAAATGGCTTCAAACTTGCGTAGACCCAGACCATTTTCTACAAACTAACCTACTGTGCAACCTGATCTATCAACCTGTTTTACGAAAAAGACCTATTTTAGGCTAAGTAACAACGGGGAAAGGAGCCTGACACACTTCATACACAAACACCATCATCTCATTCATCTTCATCGATGCACACACCATCGTTCTCTCTTCCATACCATTTTTCTTCCATTTTTCCACTGTCGGTTGCTACCATGAGTATGTCCAGTGGGTTCTTAGATGTGAAGTCTTTTGGAGCTATGCGTGGATAGACACTCTCCTTTTAAGGATGTAGCAATGGAATGAGTTTATCGGGCTTAAAAGGGGAGTAGCTTAATCCATGTTTAGCTATGATTTATGAACTCCTACGTTTAGGATTTCTAATTTGTACTTGAACATCTTTGATTGGAGTTTAATCAAGTTTTGGATATTCAATGTGTGGTCAGGATTTTTTCAGGTAGAACCTTGAACTTAAATATATGAAGTCTTATATATGTCTATTTGCGATCTTGTTGAATCTCTTTTATCTTGTATAATTATGTTTGATATTGAGTTGATTTGAGATCCAAAAATGACTTGTTGCATTGACTTACCCACTACACACACTAAGGGCATTTAACAAGGTCTTAAGAAATAGAGTTCATTGATTAAGACCTTGAACTTAAAGAGTTCTTCAAGGTTAACCCATTTGAAACTTAGTGATTCCCACTCCTATTGAAAATTAATTTCGAACTATGATAGCCAAAGCTCATTTTCAAAAGGATATCATCATCATTTGATCATTGTCTTTATCTTCCTATTTTTACATTCCCAAAAATCCAAAAATACTTTTTGACACATTGTCCTTATAGTTTTTTTTAATTTTGTAAAGATTTCCAAAGACAAAACCCCCCTTTTTCTTGCCAATTTAGTTTGCATTTCATGACATATAGGTTAGTTTAGGTCCATTCAATTAGGTTCCAATTAAGTGAAACGACCTGAGGTTGCAACCTATATTGCAATCCTTGGATTATATTTTTGATTTGATCTCCAAGGATAAGTACTAATGCTCAGATCAAAATGGCGTCATTGTTAGGGAACCAAGCGATTGGTTCTCTAGGTTAGCTTTTGTCATTTTTGCTAGTAAGTGAGGTTAGGAACTTGGTTTAGATTGCATTTTAGATAGTTTAGTTTCATACTTGTCAATATTATAGGATTTCATTTTCTTTTCTTAGCATAAAAATTTTGAAAACACAAACAAACAGGATACTGAACTTTTTGCACTTTTCATACTTAGCATTTTTGCACTTGCATGGTTTTGAACATTTCTTTGATTGCCTTTTGATACATACAGATTTTACTTGCATAGTTTACTTTAACACATACTTACATAGACCTACACACTTGTATCCATCACATCTTTTTTTTTGTTTCATTTTGTGTGCTTGTAAGTAATTTTTGTTGCTTTTTATTTTCATTTGAATTATTCCCATGCATGCCCCGGAGAGCTAAACTTCTACCTTTCTACCCCAAAAATTGAGAGATGTTTAAGAAAGATTAGAAAGGAGAGGAGAGAAAAAGAGAGAAGTCAGGTAGTTGTAGAAGAAGAGTCTAGTCAGCCAAGTAGTGAGGGCGATTAGATAGAAGGAGTGATAATGGCTGAGAACCCAACTTTTCTGCAAAACCTTAACCTAAATGCTAATCAGCCTACAAATGATGATAATGGAGGTAATGGAAAGCAGGAGCGAGTTGGTGAGAATAACGGAAATCAACGTAGAAGGACCATTAGGGAAGCGACTACCTTTGATGTGAACTATGACCCATTTACCACTACTTGTCCTAATTTTGATGTGAATTTTGAAGTTAAAGGATTGCTTATTAATTCTCTTCCTAAATTTCATGGCTTGACAACAGAAGATCCCTACATCCATTTGCAATCGTTATCAATGATTTTCCAAAGCATGAAACCTGTGGGAGCTTCACTTAATTAAGTGTTATGGAATGTTTTTCACCTATCCTTGAAGGGAAAAGCAAGGGAGTGGTATATGAGCCTCCCGAGACATGTGACAAATGTGTACCATAGTTGGGCCAATCTGCGAAAGGCATTCCTGGAGAAATATTTTCCGCCCTCCAGAACATCCTCAAAGAGGAAGGAGATATATACAATATGGCAAGATTACGACGAGTCACTCTATAACTATTGGAACTGCTTCCAAGACTTGTTATCCCGATGCCCCCACCATTAAATACCTGATGAGCAGCTAGTGTAGTATTTCTATGATGGACTGAAGGGTCAAGATAAAGGTATGCTGGATGCGACATCGGGAGGTTCCTTGATTAATCTTACAGCTTTGGAGGTATGAGATTCGATCAAGAAGATGGCCTTCAATCATCAACAATATAGTGTCAGAGAAACCAGAGGAGTACATGAGTTGGGAGCTTCAACAGCCCAATCTAAGACAATGGAGAATTGGGAGTCTAAGGTTGAATCTTTTGAAAGCAAAGTGACCTCACAGTTGTCCTTCATAATTGCAGATCTGAAGAACATGAATATGCGTCACCTAACACCTTGTATGGATCTTACTGCACCCAGTTGTGATACTTGTGGGTCAGTAATGCATATATCCAGTGTTTGCCCTGGTCAATATGATGAGGTGTTCACTGTATATCAGGGTCAACCTAATCAAAAATGGGATCCCTATTCGAACACCTATAATAAGGGATGGAAATGAAATCCCAGGCTCAGTTGGAGGATTGAGGAAGGAAGAGGACCAAATAGCTCCTCGACAAGGTGGAGGAGCTAGTACGTTTACTAACTAGTTCCATAACTAACAATAAGCTCTGACTGTTCCACCAAAGAAGGACACCAACCAACTTCTGCACAATATGGTGGTGCTGATTAAGGAGGAAGGGACTTCAAACAGCAACCAGTTCAATGCAATAGCCTCTCTCATTCAATAGGATTCCTCTAAAACCGTTGCTCGGTTTAATGCTCTGGAAAAGAGAATGGAGCAATGGGAGATGAAAGCTAAGAACATCAATTCTTACGTTACCCAATTGTCCAACAACATGAGTGAGAATCAAGCAAGAAACAATGGAGCTATCCCCTCCAATACCATTATGAACCCTAAAGGTTTGAATGCCATAGCTCTCCGCAGTGGGAAACAAGTAAGGTTCAGAAATCAAGATGAGGGAGAAGATAAAGAGGAGTATGATAGTAGAGAATTGTCTTCAACAACTGAGAGACTTAAGAAGTTCGAAAGTTTAAAGGAAATATCACTTTTGGCTAATAAGGAGTTAAAACAATTAAGCAGCAAGGAAGCAAAATCAGAGAACAACTAAGAATCAAGCAAGCAAGGAGCCCAGGAAGCAATCGATAAGGAGATAAGTGTAAAAGACCTTCCTTTTCGCAATTCATATTTGCTTAGCAAAAGCATGACTGATTGTAAACATGAAAAAGATGTCATTGACTTGTTTAGGAAAGTAGAAGTCAACATCCCTTTGCTTGATCTATTGAAAAGGTTCCTGCTTAAGCTAAATATCTTAAGGACATATGCACTAATAAAAGAAAGTTTAGACCTAATGAGAGAGTACAATTCAGCTCAAACGTGTCCTCACTTTTCAAACCCCAAATACCCATTAAGTGCCAAGACCCTAGATCTTTCACCATTCCGTGCATGATAGGAAAAGTTACCATAGGAGGAGTCTTGCTAGATCTAGAGACAACAATTAATGTGATGCCTAAGTCGATCTATACATCATTAGGAGTTAAGAGTCTAAAGCCTATATCTGTAGTGTTGCAATTGGCTGATAGGTCTCTTAAGCATCCAGTGGGGATCATAGAAGACATTTTGGTCCAAGTAAAGGGCTTGCTTTTTCTAGCTGATTTCTATATACTTGACATGTCTTCTGAAGTGCAGGACACTACCTTAATTCTCGTTAGACCCTTCTTAAAGACTGCTAATACTATGATTAGCATGAAAGAAGGTACAATCACCATAGAGGTAGGAGATCAACAAGTGAGTTTTAACATGTATGAAGCTATGAAACACCCCCATGAGGATTATTTGCTTTTAGGAGTTAACATGCTTGATGTTGTTATAAATGATGCATGCTTTGAGTTTGAATTTCAACATGTTTACTCTAACTTCGTAATGAGCCATTTGAATGCCTTGATTGTAACTGATGGCCCTTTGGAAGAAGAGTTTTCTGTTAACATTTTAGGAGAACTGAGAATTGTGGACGATAATACTGACGTGGCAAGTGGCCAAGTTGCCTTACCACAGTATAGCTATCTGCCAAACGTCCACCAGGAGACACAGGATCCATCGTAGTCATCAGGTCGTTTCTCCTCCTTCACATACTACTTATTTTTGCTCTGTGATTGCATGTGACATTGTGGATGCATTAGTATGTTGAATAGGTGTGGGGGAGAAACCATTTTAGTAGGACTTAGGTTAGTTTTCAGTTCATGCAATTTTAATTCAGTAATTCATCTCCCATGTTTTAGCTTGATGCATGATACATCTTCCATGTTTGAGGAAATTGATGTAAAAGGATGAACTGCATTTTGTTTTTTTATGCTTAAGGACTTTGCATATACATTCTAAGTGAGTTGAGTATCCACTTTAGTCCTTTTCAGTAAAATTTTTCATTTCTGTCTTGTTTATTTTACACTCGGGAAAACGCCGTGGCAACGTGAATCTCTTAGGAACTTTCGACGTGGCATGAATTAATTCTATCACCACGGCGAACACTTTCGGGCAACCTTCTTCGCGGCATCAATTAATTCTGTCACTGTAGCGAACACCTTCGGGCAACCTTCATCGCGGAGAAATTCCAATCTGCGCGAAGATACCCCGGTGAAATTTCCCTTCTACCATTATTTTCTTTTGATCCTTCATCTTTTGTCTGTCCTGTTTTGTAATTTCCCTCTTCACACTTATATCAATCTGACTTCCCCTTCTTCCTTTTTGTCTATTTCCCCCTAGTTCGTCGCGGCCATCTGACCCATTCTTCACCAAATATCTCTCATTCCAACTTCACTACAGCCACCGTCCATTCTCCTCGTTTCATTTTTCATTCGCCCGTCTTCTCTACAAAGCTCTCTTTCTTGTTCGTAAGTAATTCTAGCCCTCGCCTTCATCCAGTTTCTACCTGATTGTTTTTGTTGTATTCAGGGCATGTTCGCCGTGCCGATGAATCCTTTTCGCTGCGACGTGGTGAGTTATAGCTTTCGCAGTGGTGACACATCATCCTTTTGTTGCAGCGAGCCAAGAGCTTGTTGCTTGCTAGGGTGACGTTGTGAAATTAATTTTTCTCCGTGGCAAACTTAGTAAATTATGACTTTCAGTCAATTTTGTTTATTTCATTCGTTTTTTTTTTGTGTTTTTTTCTGAAGGAACATGCCTCGAACTAAAAACCCTACCCATACTTCACCCACTATCCCTCATACCGTTTCCCCCACTATCCCTTCTAGTTCATCTAGTTCATCCAGCGATTCTAGTCCTCCGAATAGCGCTGATTTTGATTTTGCCGACCTAGCTGCAAAGGTAGACGCTGGGCCGTTCATTATAAAGAGCCCATTTCCTTTAACTTCACCCAACAATCCCTTTGTCCGTCAACTGGTACATGCTCAACTTATGGGATTAATCCAACCATGGTCTCAGGGTAACGATAAATCCGTTTGCTATTTCTATACATATACTCGATTCCATAACACCATGGAACTTAATTTTTGTGGTGTGAAAGCCCCCACTTCATTCACCTCAGTTAGCATTTGTGACCATTACAACCTCCCTCATATTTTCCGTGGCCACTATGATCAGTTCATCCACCACTATCCTTGGGATGATGTTATTCGTACGCTCTGTCCAGAGGGCACCGTTTGACAATAGCCCCGAATCTATCAACATTACCTTAAACGTTCTGATCTCCCACCCGAAGCTCGTCCTTGGCTCCATCTTGTTAGTAACAACATCATGCCAACCACCCATCTTGCCTTCTTCACGAAACAACAAGCCCTGTACCTTTACCTTTTAATGACTGATCGCCCAGTCGACATAGCTAATGTCATTGCCTCTGCCCTCCATGATTCCTTCACCACCGCCAAACTCACCAACGACCTTACTTTCTCCCACCTCATCACAGACATATTCTAGGCCCATAACGTCTCGAAATTTAATAATGACAGCTATTTTGACCCGGCTCCTTTGTTTAGGTACACTTGCCTCAATCAACCCCTCCTCCACCCTCCTCACCCCTCCACCACAATTCTTGATGTTGTTACAACCCCTGCTGTTGTAGTACTAGACGAGGATGATCCTCCAGCTTCGGCCCCTCTTGGGTCCATTACCTTACAGACCCTCTCTGGCCGAGTCAATGGCCTCTCTGTAGACCTGCCTACTCTCTAGGACACTCTCCTTTAGGCGATCACCCGGTAGGATTGAAATCGGTGATATCGCCGACAAATGGATGCATTGCTCACCGAGCACCTTCATTTCCAGCTCCCTTCTGATGAAGATGACCTATTTAGCGGTGCTGGCACATCGGGAGTAGGTCCTCTAACGCTGGGACTGATCACCCTATGGAGTAGTTCAAGTTGTTTACTCTTACGTTTTCCTTCCTTTTGTTTTACATTGTAGTTTGTCGAATACTTCGTTCCATTTTGTAATGTCCAAACTTATTGACCGGATTTTTATATAATTCTCTTTGTACTTCCGATGTGTTGTTGTTT
>JAOQMP010086436.1:0-17144 GCA_027563575.1 Erythroxylum pedicellare
AGTTGTATATTAAGGTGAGAATGAAGAGGAAAGGAAGTAGAAAAGATTATCTATGTACAAGATGTGTTAGATGTGAAATGTAGAAAGTTATAAAAACCTGGAAAATTGGAAGAGAGTGGCTGGAAAATTTTAGCTATAGTGTTTCCAATGATTAAGCATCTATATTTTAATCATATCTTGTTTTGTAATTATCCAAATGATATGATTTTTTTATTTGGATTAAATTAGAGACATAGGGCTACATTTTTCATGAAGATATCAAATTTAAATTCTGTTTATAAGAGTTTTAAAATTATATATGAAGTTGAGTACTAGGTGCAGTAAATTGGTGGATGAACACATGTGTTTCTATTCTGTTTTGAGAATATGAAAACCATAAATGATAAGTTGTTATGTAGATTTTATGAGCTAGGAATTAAGGGTTTAATGAAAGTGAAAGTTAGGCTAACCAAGATGTTGAGTTGCATTCTTGAAATGAGATGAATTAATGTAATAGTTAGGAACGAAATGAAGGTGAAAAAAATGAAGTAAAACATGTGTAGAAAATTTATGATGAAAGTGCATAAGAATATGTTCTATTTTAGTTTTTATAATCAAGTATGGATTTTGATTTGTGTTTGGATGTTATTGAACTAAAATTGAGGTATACATGAAGAAGTTATCAACTTGAAATGATGAATGTTGAATGTGAATTGTTTAAGAGTTATGAATGAGATATGTTATGGAAAAAGGATAGGATTTCATGAATGATGAGTTTTAGTGAGAATGATGAATCAAATGAGTTGAGGTTTGAGAGTTTAATGAAATCAATTTGGTAGTTGAATTAGTGTAAAATGCTGTTGCATTAGAATAGGTGAATTTGGGAAAATTTAGAGTGAAAGTGATGTTAGAATGTATGTAGAAACCATTAAAAGTGCTCTTAAGTGAGTTGTGCTTCTCCCATGTCCGTTGGACGGACCTTCTCGGGTTTGGAAAACTTCCTATTCTCATTTATGTTCATTAAACGGACTTTAGGTCTACTGAACGGACCTTCACGGGTCTGAAAAACTCCCCAGCCTTGCTCATGCCCGTTTTGAGTGATGTATGTCTGCTGAGCGGACAGTCACGGTACACTTACGTAAATTTGCAATTTTGACCCTCTATTTGACAAAATATCTCTTTGGGGTCTCAAAAATATTGTAGATCCCGAAGTCCTCTTCAAAAGCATCCCAGAATGACATTAATCCGACATCTACATAAAAAGTTATGCCTTTTGTCCCAAGATATGTTTATTTATAGATGATTGACTTATTAATGTTTTCCCATGAGATATTTAGGCTTGATTGTGATTGTGAATGAGCCTAGTTGATGTTGGATTGAGTGATTAAAGTGAGGAAGTGTATTAGGTGTTAAGGAATGAGTCAAAGATCATGTTGATTGGTTATGAGATGCTTATTAAGGAAATATACCCGCGATTGTCATTGAGCATGTGTCGTACATATTCCATATATGTATTTGTGCATAAATGAATACTTATGATAGTGCAAAGTTGTAATATGCATAAATGTGTTTGTATTGTATGATTTGGAAGAGCATATTAAGCGTCAACATCCAGACGTTGCCGAGACTTCGAGGCAACAACTTTCTAGAAAAACTGTGAGTAACCTAGATGGCCTCACTTAATTAATTATTGCTTTAAATTCTGTATTGAACTATTTTGTGGAATTCATTGTGTTGATTATGAAAATTGAAAGTATAAGGCATTTGATGCATGAATGACATATTGGAAGTGTTCCTTGTATGTGAATTTGACGAAATATGTGATTTCTTAACATTTTGTTGAATGCCAGACCAAAGTTCGAAGATAAATATGAACTTGAATATGATGCATTTCATTACATGAATGCATGAACAGATAATGGCAGTTGTGACTTGAGTAGCCACCGAAAATGAGCTTAAAGCTCAAAATGTGATTAAGAGCCAAAGGCTTGCTATGTATAATGAGCCTTGTATCCCTAACGGATAAGGGGTAGTTAACAATAAGCCTGGTATGCACAATAAATACAGGATAGTTTTAGGCACTCAGTCACAACAACATAATAATCAGAAATAAGTCTAATGAGCATTGCATTTACATTTAGTGTGTATGTCTGAGTGATTGAAATGAAATGTTGACTTGTATTTGAATGAGAACGTGAATAATTGTGAACAAAGTGTTATTTAATGTTACATGATAAACAAAATGATGTGAATTATGTGGATATATATGTTAATGTGTTATGTGAATTGAATGAACCATCGAGTATGGTTACCTCACTGAGTTTGTAAAACTCACCAAAATTACAACATTGATATTTGAGGATCGAAAAAGGACATGAATGATAGAGAGGTGTCATGGTCTCACCTCAAGTATTTTCTTTACAACGTCAAAATATAAGAACTTAAATAAGAATACATCGACCTTGTTAACTAAAACCTTTTGTAATCCATGCTATTTCTAGTTTTTAAAAGCCCATTCCTTTGTAACAGGGCAACTCTTGTATCTAAAAATAAACCAAGTATTGTGGAGTTTCATATCTAAGCACATGCTTTAAGAATCTCCATAGAAGGAGAGATAATTTTATGCTCAGGTCTTAAGTCCCATACTACTTTCATCCACAACTTTTTTATGGGATTTTTAATTGAGTTTATTTGTCTGTGTGGCGTTAGTTAAGTAAATCACTTGTTAATATAGAAATCACGTATAATATGTAAAATACATAAGAAGGGGGTTGAATTGTGTAATATTTTCAAAGATATTAATCTTTAGGAATTTTTTAAATTTCTTTACAAAATTCAGATGATTAAAAAAACACTTTACTAAAGTAGATGAGTAATACAATCGCAAGAATTATTATCTGCTATTCTAACAAGAAGAAAATTAAAAGATAAGGGTTAGAGAATAGACGTCGCGATTTTATACTGGTTCACCCTTAACCTTGGGCTACGTTCAGTTCTTAGAGTTTGCCTGATATTTCACTATACTCTTCAACATTAAAAGTATTCTTTCTACACTTGCAGAGCCTCTTCAGGTCTCTCTCACAAAATATTCTTTATTTGCTTTCTTAGCCTCTCAAGGCTCTGGCCTTTCTTTCTCTCTCTAAGAAAGAAATTTTTGAGCTCCACGTTGCAGATGTATTTTCTCTCTTTCTTTCGCACTTTGAATACAGTGTTTATCTAAGTATTGTACAATCAGATTTTCTCTAATTGTAAAAATGTTATTTAATTTACGACTAGAACTAGTATTTATAGCATAAGTCTTCAACTGTCTTATTGAGAAACCACTTCATCAATCTTCTAGAAACCGTTATAGTTGAGTACTGTAACTAACTCCAACTAACTAACTGACTGACGTTCTAGAATAGTTTCCTTTGGTATCATCTGGTACTATACTTCTTCTAGTGTCACTTCGTCTATTATCACGCTTCTTCTGTTATCGTGCTTCTTCTGTTATTACACTTCTTCTGGTATCGTGCTTCTTCTAGTGTCGACGTGTATCTTCTGTGATGACGTGTATCATTTTTGAAGATGTGTATCGTCTGTGTTGACGTAAATTGTCTGTTGTTGACCACACATCTTCTAGTGTTGACTATGCTTCTTCTGGGTTTGAGTAAATGTTACTTACATTTCTCTGCGCACTTAACAAACTTATCAAAACAATTCATACATTTTTAAGATTATTATTATTTGATTGTCATCAAAATTAATAGAAGTAAAGTCTTCTTGACTTAAAAATCTCCCCCTTTTTGATGATAATAAATAATCATAATTTTAGAAAATAAAATGATATTCAGACGAATACTGTTTAGATGAATAATAATTAAAGCAAAAGCGTAAGAAATGCATGCATAAGATATGCAATGCTTTCTAACGGTTTCACTTTTCTCCTCTTCTACTTCTCTTCTTCTTTTCTCCTTCTTTTCTCCCCCTATTCGTTTTAATAAAAAAGATACCTCATCATAGATGTTTCAGGATTTCAGAAAACATATGTTGAATATCAATGCGGATCGTCTTGAGGTCTTGTTCAGTGGAAACACGTAAAAGTGCTATTTCCTCATAAAGATCACCACTGAGTCACCCACTTTATCAACCTTAGAATGAATTTCCTCAATATCTTTCACTAAGGCTTCCTGAACTTCCTTCTGTTTATGAATAGCTTCCTTCCAATTGATGAAATTCTTCAAGAACTCCAAATTAATAGTAGGATCTTGTTGTAGTTCACTAAGTGGATAAAGATTTTCAACAATAGATGGTTTTGTAAGTAAAACGTCTAACTCTATGATTTTGATTAAGGGTAGTTTGAAGGTTTGTTTTCCTTCTGGGAGATCAAGATCATTAGCTCTAGGTAGTTTAAGAATTGGTTGTCCAATAAGGTGTAACACATTTTTGACTGAAGGTATGAAACCTAAAGGTCTGAAATGCATGATTAAATGCACAAAGGTTTCTAAGTTGAAATTGATACCTTCAACTGTGATACTTCTGTATCGTCCTTTTGTCACAGTGCCAACTACCTTGAAATTTTCATCTTTAGTAGAAACTCTAAATTGACTCCCTAATGCTCTTGGAATGTGATGTGAAACATAGACACGTTTAGGATGAGCTACAATTCATGCATCATCTATATTCTTCACAGCCACTTGAATTTGTTCTGCTGTAAGATCATCTTCATACCCTTTAGGAAACATCTTCTTTCCCTTTAGGAAACATCTTCTTTTTCCCTTTTTCTTGGTTTATCACAGGGGTTGAACATCTTGTTTGTATATCTGGAATAATCTTTATTGATGTTCTGCTCGTAATTGGATAGATTGTATACTGATCCTTTGAAATCTTCATTGAATATGGTTCTGCCTTCTCATCTCACAGAATACCATATAGTCTTCGTTCTTTATGACTGAGAAGATGTATTGTCTAATCGTTAATTGGTATAGGTTCGACTTGTACCTTGACTATCTTCTTTGAAGGTTCTCTAATAATAATTGAACTTTTGTTTCGAACAGGTACTGATACTTCTATAATCTTCATTTTTAAATCCTTTTTATTGATTGGTTGAGAAGGATTGTAAGGAACTAATTGGTGTTCAACTGTCTGTGCCTTCTGTTGAACATCCGATGAAGAGACTTTTTTTTGACTAAGCTTCATCTTCTTTTTTTCTTCTACTGGTTTAGAAGAAAGCTGTTATTAAGGCTTCTTCCTCTCAAATACTAACTTCCTTTTTATCTCTGTCTCTTCAAATGATTCTGCTGATTGACTTTACAAAATAGAGATAATTGATCTAGTAGACTATTGTCGTTTCTCTTGCCTCTCAGAATCATCACCAAGAATCAGAACTTTTTTTTTCTTCTGTTCTTGTTGTCATAAGGTCAGTAATCTTGGTGACCTTCTTTACTATTTGGATTTTTTTGATTGAAGTGTCTCAGCCTTTCTCTTCAATGACACTTGTTGTGATAATTGTTAAACCCAGCTTTCCTCTTTCTATAAAGTCATCTTAGCTTTTATTGACACATCAGGCGATTGATCAGCCTTTTCTTCTACGGATGTTCTTCCTGTTGATTGAGGTTTTGTTTTTCTTTCAAATGTAATATGTTCACTCCTGCTCCGTCTTACTATAAGCTCCCCCTTAGACTTTGCTTTTGGTGTAAAACCTGTATCCGCTTCAGCTTCAAACTTTATTCCCATTCTGTGAATAGTAGTGGCATTAATAATACTCTTCACATCCATGTTTACCCTGTTACCTCTGTCAAGTAAGATTTTAGATTCTCTAAAGAATCTTGCCAATAGCATACCGTAAAGTAAAGAGATAGAATCTCCCTTAGACCTCATCGTGTATTTCAAAATCAAGTAAGGAAGATTAATGGGTTGATGATTAAGTAGATGAAACAAATAATGTTCATCATTCATTGTCACCATGTCCTTCGAGCCTATTCTTTGTAGAACATAGTGGAGAAGTAATGAATGTAGAACCCTAGCCTTTGGAACAAGGGTTTAAGCCTTTTTGATTCCTGGATCATTACTTCCATATAGTTGTCGATCGATGTGCACTTTATCTACACAACCTTGAGTAATCCATTTTGCATGATTAAACAGCTTTGCTCTAATACTTAGACACCCAATGGCCTTCTTGATGGAATCTTATGTGACTATAACCAACAACCCATCTACCATTAATATTAAGGTGTTGGCCACCACCTTTGCATTGCTCCAGAACTCATATATCTCATTCAAATAGAACTTTTCACGAATGTTGAAGAAATTTTCCCAGTCAATTGCTTCAATTTCTGGTTTAATTTCCATGTGATTTTGCTTTAAAGAGGTGAAATCAACGTGTCTCCCATAGATAAGAGATTTCTCCATTTTTTATCTTTAACAGATAAAAACTAAACATACAAATGTAGTTCGCTTAACGTAGTGAGGTTAGTATCTAAAACTAATATGAAAGAAAAAAAAACTTGAAGTTTAGAATAGAGTATTGAATCGTCTTTGTTGAGACCACTAAACAAGTCGGTTTTAAAGTTTTTCAAGAAAATTCTAGAGTAGAAGGTATTTTAGAATCTTGTGAAGATTTCTTTTTTATACATACTTTTGAAAAGTTACCATTCATAACTTACTATTCCTATTTACTTGAAAACTTATGACTTTTTATCTTCTTCTTGTACGAATCGTCTAGGTCATGACATGTTAGACGAATGGTCATTCAGCATTACCATATTCAAGTTTCATCTGATTTACTTGAATTTATCTTCACACAAAGGTATAGTAAAGTTATCAAACTATTGTTGATTCGTCTCAACAAATTGTAGACTAATGATTCCTCTCTATACATAATCTCATATAAAATGATGTTTAGCTTCAATATGCTTTGCCTTCGAGTGTTGTATTAGATTCTTTGATAGATTGATATTACTTCTATTGTCACGGAAGATTGGAATTTGATCTTCTTGAATAGAATAATCTTTTAACTGATACTTAATCCATAATGTTTGTGAACAACAACTTACAGTTGACATGTATTCAGCTTTTGTAGTAGATAGAGCAATTGAACTTTACCTCTTGCTTGACCAAGAAACTGACAACTTCCATTTATACTCTTTCTATCAATCTTATCTCTAGCATAATCAGCATCATAGTAGCCAATTAACCTGAAATCTTTACCTTTCTTATACATTAAATAGAGATCAGTAGAACCTCCTAAGTATCTCAATATTCTTTTAACAACAATACAATGAGATTCTCTAGGATCAGCTTGAAATCTTGCACACAAACAAACGCTAAACAGTATATTAGGTCTGCTTGCAGTTAGGTAAAGTAAAGAACCAATAATTCCTCTAAAAAGGGTTTGATCAACCTTCTTACCTGTTTCATCCTTAGATAAAAGGATTGAAGGATGCATAGGAGTTGACATAGGCTTGACCTTCTCCATTTTATATTTGACTAACAGTTCATTGATATATTTTTGTTGATGAATAAAAATCTTTCCTTCAATTTGCTTAATTTGTAAACTAAGAAAGAATTTCAATTTACCAGTCATACTCATTTCAAATTCACTTTTCATAAGATTTTCAAAACTAGAACATAACTTCTTAGAAGTTCCACCAAAAATAATATCATCTACATATATTTGTATAACTATGAAATCATTTTTAATACATTTTCTAAACAAAGTCTTATCTACTTGTCCTCTAATAAAGTCATTTCTAATCTAAAATGAACTCAGACAATCATACCAAGCACGAGGTGCTTGTTTTAATCCATACAAAGCTTTATGAAGTCTATAGACATAGTCTGGTTTATCAGTATCTTCAAAACCAGGGGGTTGCTTTACATAAACTTCTTAATCCATAAAACCATTCAAAAAGGCACTTGTCACATCCATTTGAAACAGTTTTATATCACAACAAATAGCATATGCAAGCAAAATCCTAATAGCTTATACTCAAGCTATAGGAGTATAGTTTTCATTATAGTCTATTCCTTCTTGTTGATTATAGTCTTTAGCTACTAATCCATCTTTGTTACGTTTTACTCTTCCTGATTCATCTAGTTTATTTTTTAATACCCATCTAGTTCCTATGATAGACTTATTGGGTGGTCTAGTAACTAAAGACCAAACTTTTTTCCTTGTAAATTGAAATAACTCCTCTAGCATGGCTGAAATCCAAGCTTCATCTAGAAGAGCTTCATCAATTTTCTTAGGTTCTAATTCAGAAACAAAAGCTACATTTTCCTATCTTCTAAATTTAGACCTAGTTCTCACTCCCTTTGATGTTTCTCCTATAATCAAGTTTTTTGAGTGAGAAGATTTGTACTTTCAGTCTTTTCTAAGACTAAAATTTTCAGAAATATCTTCTACCTTATTAGGTGGATCATCTGGTGGTGACATGTCTAGGTTATTAACTAAGGGAGCAGATAAAGTTTCATCAACAGAATCATTTCTTCTATCTAGATGAGAATCATCATCAAATTTAAGATGCATAGATTCTTCAACAGATTTAGAAACAAGATTATAAACTCTATAACCTTTAGAAGAAATCAAATATCCTAGAAAAATTCGTGAATTGATCTTAGAATCAAATTTATCCAATTTTTCTTTCGTATTCAATACAATGCATTTGCAACCAAAAGGATGGAAGTAAGAGATATTTGGCTTTTTTCCTTTCCATAACTCATATGGAGTTTTATTTAAAATAGGTCGTAAAAATACTCTCTTTTGAATATGACAAGCTATATTTACAGCTTCTGCCCAGAAATGCTTAGGAAGATTCATTTCACATAGCATAGTCCTTGCCATTTCCTAAATTGTCCTGTTCTTTTTTTCTACAACTCCATTCTGTTATGGAGTTCTAGGAGCAGAGAAATTATGGAAAATTCCATTCTCCTTACAAAACATTCTGAATTTTTCATTTTCAAATTCTCCACCATGATCACTCCTAATTCCAGCAATAGAAATTCCCTTTTCATTTTGTAACTTTTTGGAAAGAATTTTGAAGCACTTAAGAGATTCATCTTTATATGATAAAAACAATATTCAACAAAATCTAGTGAAGTCATCAACCAACTTGGAATATGTTTAACCAACTAACATGACCTAGCTTTTTATGCCAAATCATTTTTTCCTCATCTGTTGATTTAAAACATGAAATATTTTGACTTTTCAAATAATCTAAATTAATCTTATAGAGATTGTTTCGTCTTTTGGCAGAAAAGAATACGAAACCGTCCTTATTTTTGACTACACAAGAATTTTGATTAAAGGATACTTCAAAGCCAAGATCACATAATTGACTTACACTAATTAGATTATATTTTAATCCTTTAACTAGTAGAACATTATCAATAGACGCAAATAAATCTTTATCGATTTTGCCGATTCCAGCTATTTTGCCCTGCTGGTTGTCTCCAAAAGTTACTGAACCTCCTTGCTTATTTTGGAGGTCTAGGAATATAGACCTTCTTCCCATCATGTGTCACGGGCATCCACTGTCCAAGTACCATTGGTGCTAGTTGCTTTTTCCAAGGGAGATCTGTAGTATATATTATGTCTTTCTTAAGTACCCATATTTTCTTGGGTCTTTTGGGGTTAGACTTACAATAATTCCTCGAATAATAAGAATATTGTTTCTTTTTATTCTTTCTAGGAACAAAACTATTATTATGACGAACATTACTATTAGTAAACCCTAAACCACTCTTGTCCTTTGGATGTCTATAGTTTCCAATCATATCATTTATCCTTTTAGTACTTTTAGCAAATGTTGATAAACCTGCTAAAAGACTATTAATCCTTTGTTTCATTTGATTAATTTCCTCATATCCATCTACAGTTACTTTCTTTTTCATATCATTTACTTGTTTCATAAGGCAGACGTTTTCTTTCTCTAACACTTCCTTGTTCTTCAAGCTTTCAACAAATTTCTTTTTCGAAATCCTATATTGCTTTAATATAGCATGTGAATCTTTTAACAATTCTAAATATGCCTCTTGAAGATCATTAAAGTTAGAAGTTACCTTATCACCGCATTCCTTTTCAGCTACCAATAATATATTTGTTTGTTCTGATACTTCTGAATCGGAGTCAAATTCAGATGAGTCCAAATCTTCCCACGTTGTCATTATACTCTTTTTGTTTTCTTTACTTTTCTTCTATTTTCTTTTGAGAAATGGACATTCAGACTTGTAATGTCCTAGGTTGTTGCACTCGTAGCAGATGATAGACGTTTTCTCATCTTAGCTCGTTTTTGCTATTCTTCTTAAAAGAAAAGTCTTTATTTCCTTTTGCTTTCTTTTTCCACATCCTCCTAATCTTTCTTGAAATGAAGGATAGTTCATCATCATCTTTACTTAATTCTTGATCAGATTCACTGGCATTATTATTCTTGATTTCTTCAATTTTTAATGCTTGTAAAGATGTGCTTCTATTTTTCTGGTTCTTTTGATTCTGCCGACTAGCCTTTAATGCGATAGACTTGTCTCTTCTAGGTTTATCTTCTGCATCAAGCTCTACTTCATATATCTTCAGTGAACCAAGTAATTCATCTAGCTTCAGCTTGCTTAAGTCCTTGGCCTCTTGTATTGCTATAACCTTGGGTATCCATCTTTTAGGTAGGCTTTTGAGAATCTTTCTGACATGATATTGGTTATCTTAGATTCTCCCAAGAGCTTTAAGTCCATTAACAATTGTTTGAAATCATCCGAACATCTTATCAATAGTGTCCTCATCTTTCATCTTGAACAGTTCATATTGATGAACAAGAATACTGATCTTAGACTCTTTCACTTGATTTGTACCTTCATGTGCAATGGCTAATTTGTTCTACAACTCCTTTGTAGATATGCATCTATGAACCTTGTCATATTCACTTCTGCTTAGGGCATAACTTAGAAATAACTTGGCCTTTGAATTCAACTAAAAATGAGCTTTCTGATCGACTGACCATTTGTCACGAGAGATGATATTGCCTTCATCATCTAATGGTTTATATGGACCAATCTCGATGATATCCCAAAGATCAATATATGTAGATTCTATGAAGAGCCACATCTTGTCTTTCCAATAATGATAATCCTCACCATTGAATGTAGGAGGTCTTATGACC
Source organism: Erythroxylum pedicellare (assembly GCA_027563575.1). NCBI lineage: Eukaryota > Viridiplantae > Streptophyta > Magnoliopsida > Malpighiales > Erythroxylaceae > Erythroxylum > Erythroxylum pedicellare. The sequence continues at coordinate 11,109 of JAOQMP010086436.1, forward strand.
GAGGCACCTTCAGCTATAAAACATGTAATTCAGTCATAGATCTTTGTCCTCACTTTGTGACAGTGATTCTTGGAAACCTCACTCTAATATCAACTGAAGTAAATCACTTGTTAATAGAGAAATCCAATATGATATGTAAACTACACAAGAAAGGGGGTTAAATTGTGTAATCTTTTCAAAAATATTAATCTTTTGAGGCTTCTTGAATTTCTTTACAAAAATTCAAATGATTACTAAAACACTTTGCTAAATTTGATAAGCAATGCAATCGCAAGTAACATTATCTATTAGTTTAAAAATAAGAAAATTAAAATATAAGGGTTAGAGAATGGACGCTGCGATTTTATACTAGTTCACCCCAAACCTTGGGCTACGTCCAGTCCTCAGAGTTAGTCTGAAATTTCATTATACTCTTCCAACTTTACAAGTATTCTTTCTACTCTTAGAGCCTCTTCAGGTCTCTCTCACAAAGTATCCTTTATCTGCTGTATTAGCCTCTCCAGGCTTTAGCCTTCCTTTCTCTCTATAAAAAAAGTATTTTTGAGCTTTAGGTTACAGATGATGTCGTTCACTTCTTTCTCACTTTGAATACAGAATTTTTACTAATGTAAAAACATTCATTTTTTTAGTCTTCGAATAGAACTAGTATTTATAGCCTAAGTCTCCAATTGTCTTCTTAAAAACAGCTTCTTGGATCTTCTAGAAACTATTATTATTTGAGTAACTAACTCCAACTAACTAACTGTCTGATGTTCTAGAATATCTTCCTTTTGTATCATCTGGAATAATGCTTCTTCTTTTACTACGCTTCGTCTGTTATTCCGCCTAGTCTATTATATCGCTTCATCTATTGTTGTGCTTCATCTGGTGCTGCGCTTTGTCTGTTGTTATGTTTTGTCTGGTGTTGCACTTTGTCTGGTGTTGCACTTCGTCTGGGGTTTCACTTCATCTGTTGTTGTGCTTCGTCTGGTGTTGCGCTTTATCTGGTGTAGACCGCGCACCTTTTATGTTGACTAAGTGTTACTTACATTTTCTGCACACTTAACAAATTTATCAAAATAGTTTATACATTTCTAATATTGTTATTATTTGATTGTTATCAAAATTAATAGAAATGAAGTCCTCTTGACTTAACACAATCTTTTTTGAAGGTGAAGAGGAACCTTAGTCTCACTTGTATCACCTCTAAATATAATAATATATTGTCCCAACCAACTATTACAACCTAAAATATTTAACTTTATCACTTGATGACTCTAAAATGACTCACTCGCATAAATATGCATAATGCTGCTCAAATGATTAAAAAAAAGTCTTCAAAATATATGTATACAACACCTAACACCTTCTTGAAACTAAATTCTAAGAGAAAATATCTATTTATAGTATTTTAGGACCGAAAATAGTTATTAGAGTCAAGAACTAGCCGCTATAATGACTATATTTGATACACTGGTAAACTAGTATAGTATACTGGTTGGGCATTATGTATTTATAGTATTAGATTCAAAATTCATTGGAGTACTGGTTTAATAGTAACCTATACTATTCAACCAATATGATAGTCTGGTCAACTATTACATTAAGCAATGTTACAAAAAACTCTCAGTACTTCAAATTTAATAACTTTAACCTATAACCACTAAGCCGTATAAGTCAACCAATAAACCAAAAATATGATTTTAACAACTTTAAATGCTCAAAACCAATTTTCTTAATCCAAATATGACAAAACACTTCCCAAAATGTTCTCCAAATATTATTTAAAAGATGAAAAGGCTTTATATTAAAATCAAAAGGTTCAATGTCTCTTGATGAAAGTAAAGGCTCATGCAATAAACTAAAATGAAACGATTATATATGGTGAGTTTTTTGGATCAACAAATTAATAAAATGAGCTTAAAAATAATAATACAATATCTGAAATGACCTTGAAAATCCTTGATCTTCTTTTATTCTTGATTTCATTGGTTGTAATCTTCAACTTCACTTTATTAACTTTATACACTATTTTCTTGAGTTTATGGTTGCATTTTGTTCCAATATTGCTTTTTATCGAAATAATAAACACATTAATAGTAATTATGTTTTGTTATCATCAAAACATCAATTGGAAACTCCCTTGTTTCAATAATCTCCCTCTTTTTATTGATAACAAAACATTTATTATATTAGAGAATCATAATAATGTTAGGCACACAAAAAATTATCAAGATATTGATTAGCTCCGCTTTAATTAATTAATAAAATATAACAAAATATATTCAAAATCAAAGAAATATCCATATATGTAGATAAAATTACTCAAACATATCACATAAAGTGTAAGAAATACAAAATGAAAAAATAGTCACTCTCTCTAAATTTTATCACTCCCTATGAATGTCATAACTTCCCCTAAATCTAATATCACCAGTCTTTCTCCCCCTTTTAAGATCAACAAAAAGAAATTATTAAAAATTGCAAAAATTAATATGATATTTTTCAAACTGACTTAATAGATATAATCAAAATATATTTGATTAAAAATGATACAGTAAAGGAAGTTATTGAATATTTAAGAAGTTAAAACACAAGATCAATTTTGATAGAAACATCCCTAATTGTGTATTTGAAAGTTTTCCAATTTTAGTATTGTGCCCAAATTGAAAGATTCAATTAAAGGATCAAGGGTAAGTTTTAACAAATTTTGAGATTGGAATTATAACAAATAAAGGCATAATTGCAATATCGAACAATCAATTTCATAAAAAAAATGTATAATTTTGAAAGCCGCAAAATTTCAAAAATAAAACATGAAAAAGTGCACAAAATATCAAAATTAAAGATTATTGGTACAATTAAAAGGGAAACTATCTTAACACTTTTGGCAATTTACAAAGATAACTTTTAATTAAGAAAAGATTGAAAATCTCCAAATTTGAAACTAAAAAAATAAAATTTCAATTTGATGTAATTTAATAAGATTATTAGGTAATAAGGGATGATATTTTTCAAGGAAAAGAATCATGTATTTGAGGGTTTAGAGGATATAAACACAAATTATGAAAATAGAATAAGAGAGGTAAAGGAGATATTAAAGACATAAGGATTGGCTGACCATATGGCTCAATTGGTTGATCGTTGTTTGTGTTTATGATATAAGTAAAAGTGAGCAGTTAAGGCGTGGACTAAAAATGGTTTGCATTCAAAACGCGATCTACTAGTCAACCATTGAACTATATTGGTTTACTTATGTTAGTTATTTATTACCCAAGGATGTCAACCAAACTCCTTGCAAATGCTCAAGAAAGAAGGAGTCTTAAGATTAGGGACATTGGTTAACTATTGAAGGATATTGACCAACTAGTGTGACTACATAGGTGACTACACAAGCTACCAAACAAAGAACAAACTTACTGGAAAGGCAGAAAATATGTTTTTTGGTTACACTAGTTGTCCATACTAAAATGTTACTCGATCAATATGTTATAAAAAGCTAGAAAACAAACTCAAAATCTTAAATAAAAAGATTAATGACACGTAAACAATCAACTAAATATTAAGAATGAATTAGAACATATAAAGAGATCCTTTTCATAGAAAATATCCATCAATCATAGCTAATTCACTTATAATATGCAAGATTTACCCTTATTCAAAATTTTAGAGAAATAAGTTCCCAATTAAGGTAAATGTTAACTTATTTTCCTTATTTCGTACAACAATCTTTAGGTCTGGGTAATAAAGTTCACGCTTTGAATACAATTATTCAGTACCTTATTTATAATTTAAATCCAAATAATTATCACTAAGAATTTACTCAAATTGATAAACGAGAGAAATGTGTGACAAATTTATAAAGAATGGACCAGTAGTTACCTCTTATTGAACATTAATTATGAAGATTATTCTTAAGTTCTCAATTGATTAGTTGCATCTAATCCTACTCATCTTTCTCAATTAGTTCAAAAATTTGAGAAATATTGATGGTTGATTATAGGAGTTAAATTCTCTATATCCTAAAACATCTTAAACACTTTCGTTTGCTTTTTCTCTTCTAATAGCCTTACAAAGCAAGGAAATCAATGTGCATTAGCAATCTAAATGACCTTGATTCCTTGGTTGTTAGGTCCCTTCTTCTTTTCAACTTAAACTTTCAAGGGTTTGCTTGACATTCTTTGTTTAAGAAAACAAAATCTATTAGCATGTTGATACTTACCACAAAACTGACGTACCATATTATATGAGGGAAGATGATATACATATGCATTCTATGTATGTTTGTTGTTGAGCGAGTTTTACCTAATACAAAACCCTTAATGTCTAAAAGTATATGGATCATAAACTTGTAGTAATTGAGGTATCAAACCCATAAGGAATGATCTAAAACTAAATGAACCTAACTTTGTCTAAGGTTGTGAAATATGATTTAAAAGAAAGTGAATAATAAGAAATAAAAACAATAAAATAAAATCGAGCACTTAACCATTTAGTAATTGAGCTGGTCATAATAAAACAAGAATGATAAAGTGTAAATGTCTAAGATTTGTTATATTGTCATTTTTCTATCCATTTTTGATTTAATTTGGTGTCGATCTAGATTTCTGAAGGGTTTGATTATTTTCTCTTAGGACCTAATCATTTAACTCTAATTAATTATCGCTAATTGATTATAAAATTCTAGAATCTCTCGATTCATAATCTTTTAATTCACAAAAATAGCCTAACATTTTCAACTGGTTCTTAAGCAATCTATCAGATAATCAAGTTTTCCAACAAGAACTCTCTTTGTATGATTATCAATTTGATATTTGCGAGACTTCCTAGGTCGTTAACTCTCATTATCCAACATAATTATATTACTTTCTAATCACTCTCTCGATTTATTATCAAAGTATAAGAAAAAAAATTGTCATAATACCCAACACATTGCATTGAAATAAAAAATGATCAAGTCACAAAATAAGTCAAGAACAAATCCTAATATGAAATTAAAACATAATAAATATGTGTTGCATGTTCAAACCTATTTCATAAATCAAGCTTAAAGAAAATAAACAAAGGAAAAAGAAAGAACTTAAGATGGAATGGTCTGGAAATTGCTGGAACAGTTGGAACTCCAAATGTTCCCTTTTTTTATCTTGCTTTTTTCCCCAATTTGGTAAGATGATGGCTGCTTATTTTTGGTCTCCTTATGTTCATATATGGTAAATATATGACTTAGTGTTAAGTTTAGGGCTTACCTAGGTCACATTGTCCTAAAAATGTCTTCCAAACATTAGAATAGATGGAAAATCTTATGTTTGGCAAGTGACAGGGGTGTCATAATTGTCACCCGGTATAAAAAGCTTCTATCACTATTGTGAAACTCCATCCACGATCGTGACACTGAGTAAGAGTCTTCTATCATAATTATGACACTCCATGCACGATCGTGACCATTTTTAGCCCAAGCATGCCCTAGCATCCTTCAACTTCATTTATCCGGTTTCATTTACTAACAAACATATCAAAACACCTAAAAAACATAAGATTAAGGTCCAAAATCATGACCTAAACCACATAACACTCAAAATATAATCAAAAAATCAAATTAACATAATTCTAATCCTAAATATGCAATACTCATTTAAACAACACCTATAAAGACACTAAAACACCTACCAAAACATAATATAAACTAAAACTATCAACATCTCCACACTTAAAACTTTTTCTTATCTTTAAGAAAAAACAAAAACAAAAACAAACTTAAACAAACTAATCAATAACTCTGTTATGACCTAGAAGCACATTGGGCACATGAAAATTACCGCATACCTAGACTAAGGATACTTATAGTACCCTTCACCTGACTATGCATAGCTATACATGTCACCAATTGTAAGGCTATATATGTCATTATTTGTAAAGCTACACATGTCATCATTCTATTGCTCCACATGTCACAAGTCTAAAGTGCGATTTGTCACAAACGTAAAGGGCCACTTGTTGCAATTATACTCAAGCCACTTGTCATCCATTTAACTGAGCCATTTGTCACTTATTCCCAAT
>JAOQMP010086443.1:0-17143 GCA_027563575.1 Erythroxylum pedicellare
TAAATACTAAATCATTGAATTAACCATTTAATACATATCAAACTAAGCCCTAAAAAACATTGTAATTAACACTTATCACTCCATGAACCTTCCATTAAGTCTAACAGTTTGTTTGCTAAAAAGGTGAGTAACAAGTGTAGATTTACATATATTTTATTTGTGACTATTGTATGGAAAGTACATGTAAACTAGGTTTTTCATTTTAATATCATATGATTATTTATATTTTATGCTTGGTTGTAATTTTACATTGCATATGGTCATGTTAGTGTTTAATTATGTTCTAGTATGATTATACACACATTTTGTGTAAGTAGGTGTGTTAACCTTACCATTGCATTCAATGTGTGCATGTAAGTCTCATTATATGTGTTGTTATTTTATGTATTAATTGGCATGTGTCAAGGCATGATTAAGTGCTTATTTTTATGGTTTATGGGTAGGTTAAATGGTGCAATTGAGTAAAGGAAGCATGGAATAAAAGCTAGGACATTATAATAGGAATTTGACATTGGCAGTCAGAGTTATGACCTTACTAGTCACAACCGTGACTTAAATACTTGGCTAACACAAAATGTTAAATCAAGAAGACTTAACTTATTCTATTGATTTTGATGAAAGTCAAATAATAATAATAATAGAAGTGTGTAAACTGTTTTGATGAATTTGTTAACAGCGCAGATAAATGAAAGTGGCACAAATCATTAAATCAAGATGATACTTAAGTAAAAGATGAATAAGAAAAAGCATCTAAGATGGATCAAACGAAGTGATTAAGTCTAAGACATTAGACGAAGCATACAAATCTAAGCAAGACAATGTAATTGAAGAATGTACTTAAACATCAGTTAGTTGGAGTTGGTTATAGGACTCAACTAATAACATAATTTAGAAGACTCTACAAGTAGATTTCTCAAAGAACATCATTGGAGATTTAGGTTATAAATATTAGTTAAAGTCATAAAATTAAAAAAAAGGGATTTTGAATGTACAAAACACATTTAGAGAAATTCTATATTGAAGTTCTCAAACTGTGAAAAATATTTTGAGAGAAAAGAAAGAAAGAAAGAGTGCAAATACATCTGTAATGTGAAGCTTAAACAATATCTTTTCGAGTGAAAGAAAGGCTAGAGCCTAAAGAGGCTAAGGAAGCAGATAAAGAATACTTTGTGAAAGAGACATGAAGAGGCACTATAAGAGTAGAAATAATACTTGTAACGTTGAAGGAGATAGTGAAATCTCAGACGAACTTTGAGGACTGGACTTAGCCCAAGGTTAAGGGTGAACCAGTATAAATCGCGGTGTCATATTCTCTAACTCTCACCTCTTTAATTTTCTTATTGTTACAAAAATAGATACTAATTTTTGCTATTGCATTACCTATAAAATTAAGTGTGTTGTTTTGTAATCATCTGAATTTGTCAAGAAAATTAAGAAGATTTTAAAGATTAATATCTTAGATGATTTAACACAATTCAACCACCCTTCTTGTGTATTTTGCATATTATACGTGATTTCTATATTAACAAGTGATTTACTTCATAAAATTTGTATACCAACCATGTTTTAAGGACAATTAACTGCGTAAAATTAGAAGGGCAGGCCAAGAGAAGAGAAGAAACATGTGAGTGGGTCGGCATAAGGAGAAAGGGTGACAAAAACTTTAGAAAGAGGAGTAAAATGATAGCTATCTAAGTTTGGCGTACCAGCTACGTGATGAGTGATTTAGGGCTATATAAAAACAAGGAAAGAAGGCCAAAAATATGGGATTTTTTTGGAAGAACATAGTTGAACAAAGGAGGGCCAGAAAGGAGGCATTTGGAGTTGCACATTGGAGGAGAACACTAAGGATTCCAAGGTTACACCAAAGCTGTCCAGATTTCCATCTTACTTCCTCATTCAATAAGCTTCTTTTTTCCTATCCTTTTCCTTGATTTATTTTTCTTTATAGTATGGGAAAAAGTTTGGAACCTGTATTGATGATAATTGAGTTGTGCTTGATGGATTGCTAGGCTGTTTTACGATTATTCTTACTTAACCCATGTAAGACTTCACTTTGTGAAATGTTATGATCATTTATGTGTGTTTATGGTAATTGGATGCTCAAGCTTAGTCTACATAGAGATATAAGGCTAAAAAATATGTTGTGAGTGTACGATGAGAGTGGGCATTCATGTAGGACATTCTATTTATCAAGTTACTTCATCATTTATGTAGAGATATTGGATGTGATGTAGCTGTCCAAAGTGGTAATCAAATCTAATTAACGATTAGTTTGGGAATGGAGGTTGAGAGATCATATAATAGATTTTAATAGTTATTTTGGGATTATTCAGTCCAAGTATTGACAGAAATTGAAAGATTGCATAGGGTAGTAAGCGTAACCCTAACTTTAGTAATCCAATTTTTCCAATTTCAGCGTCGATTCCTCTTTTTTTGGCAACCTTAGTTACGTGATTTTTTCTCCCAATTGCTACTTTGATTGTTTTTAATTGTTTGTTAATTAATTGGTCAAACAAAGTTTAATTTAAACTACTAAGGTGACTACATAATTCCTGTGGGATTCGATACCAATTATATTACAAGATGACCCATGCACTTGCTATACTTAGGAAAACAAGTAGGATAGTTAAATGCCTATCAATGGTAGTTTAGGTGGCTTTGATTTGGGATTTTTCTTAATTTTACTAGTTTAGTTCATTTAGCTAGTTTTGTTCACTTAGTTAGTTTAGTTTAGTTGGAATTTTTTCCTTGTGCGTGGGTAAGTGTACAAAAACGAGAAACTTGGGGGAATTCTTAAGAGTAGAAAGTGTAGATATCACCAAACTTGAGCATGAATTAAGGAAAGAACGTAGTCAAGATCAAATTGAAAGCATAATGGTGATCAAGAGGAACAAGAAAGAGGAGATTAGAGGACATTAATAGATTTCATGCTACTGGGATTTGATCATAGTTTTACGATATGTGTAGTTTAATATCTTAACCTCAATATTACGTAAGCATACGGGTTGTAAGCATATTATCTAAGGTGTCCATCACATGAGTAGGGATAATCTAATCTTAAAATCTAAGGTCAAAACGAATCACAGAAATTCAAATTTAACTAAACTTAAAACAATGATGTAATTCAATCAGTCGATTCAATCAAACAACTAAATTCAAGAATTAGTCACAAAATATTAACAAATTGGCAAATTGCAACACAAGCATCAATAATCAACCTAAGGAACTACCAATTAAGAGGAAGGGGAATTTTTACTTATCTTCAACACTAATCTAATTAATTATGAATTGCCAGATTATTGTTCCTAGACGATCCTAGGGTTGATTACTCTCTTTCAAGTTATAACCGATCGCCCTAAATTATAAAACCTAATTAGATTATGGAAAATTGCAATTTCTCTATTCATAATTTATCCTACCCCTAATTAGATATGGAGTTTTCCAATGGACTTTCGAGAACTTATGTATGATCTCTCTTCACAAAATTACTGATTTAATTGGTTTCTCACTCTTATTAAATCACCTAACTCTCATTAGCCCAATTTAATTATTTTTCGTTTGATTAATCCTCTCAGTCTATCACCGAATTATGCAAGTGCAGAAAGCAATCACATCTAATTAACATAAACAATCAAATTTTTATTGAATCAAAGATAAAAACACCGAAAGGTGACTTTAGACATTCCTCAACATTTATAAAATTCTATCTCAAAAGCTGTCCCAATTATATAGAATAATAAAATTAAAATACATGAAAAACTAGATCTAAAGGAATGATGGAGGCAGCAACGTCGAGAAACCTCTTGTTTTAGAAAATACTTCATGTCAGCTTCTTCTCCAAGTCTCTCGTCCTTCATCTCTTTCTCAATCTCTCGATGAACTCTCTCTATGATTTCTTGATGGGGGCTGATGCAAGAAGCTCCTTCATCTCTTTTGTCTTTTTCTTTATACACTTGATGTGTTTTGGGTAGCCCTAGGGTTTCTTGGGGTCAAAAGGTAAAAGAAAATCCCTCAAAACTTGACTTTTCTGTGTGTTTGTGTGTTTTCCCAATACAGGTCACAATCATGGGCCACTTGTAAGTTTTATGTCACGATCGTGGTAGGCAGGCCACGATCGTGGGCCAATTCTTACGCTTCTGTCATGATCATGGCAATTTGACTACAATCGTGGGCTGTCTCCTTTGCTTTTATCACGATCGTGGTAGATGGGCCATGATTATGGGTCATTGTTTCAGTCCAAGTCTCTCTGAAACTTCTCCATTCTTCACTGCTGGCCCTAAAACACTAACAAACACATCAAAGTACCTAAAAAATATAATAATTAAGCTTCAATGCTTGTACTAACCTCTAAAAACACTTAACATAAATAATTCACAAACTAATACAATTTTACCGAGAACCCATACTAAACAACCGAATAAACAAATAAACACGTAGCAAAATATACTTTAAACACAAAGCATTTCATACTTATCAACATCTACACACTTAAAAGTTAGCTTGTCCTCAAGCAAACGAAAGCACAAACACACAAAAATTCGCATGGCATATAATGCAGTAATAAGACAATGACTTCAACTTTATAAAATAAATTAAATTTAAAACATAATCATTCAAGTTATTTCAAATCAATAGCATACAAAATTCATGTCATAAGGCTCTGAAGTAAATATATATATTAATCCAAACTCAAGTGTTAAATTGTTTACCCTTATCTATTGCACACACTTATCAATAATTCTTTGGGCATTCAACTCTGTAACTAATCCTAATACGTTTTCATGAAAAGTTAGTAGGTTTTATTCAAAAATACATTGTTATTTTATTAACTTTTTATAAACATAGACTTAGTCTTTTTACATGGAGGTAAACATTAGTAATGAATATCGATCCAGTTACTCAACTAAATTATTTTTTATTAAACTACTTAGTTAGAACATCATTCTAGCCTTTTTACGTGAAGGCACACATTTGTGATGCGTTTCAATCTGGTTACTCAATTATATCATGTTCTCAACTGGCTACTACCTTTATTCATAACCCAAAGGCTAGCAAAATAGTTACCTATTTTAACAAAATAACAATTTTTTTTACCTTATTACTGTAGCTACTCGTTTTCATGAAAAAAATACTGGCAAGGCTACTTTGGTTAAAAGGCCTTAAATTTTGAATGAATGTTACAATTTAGAGGGCTACACTTCAACACTCAATCCTAATTAAGCTATATATTAATCAAAGAACCCCAGTTCATTAATTATGCCAGTTAATAAATCTTTACAACCTAATAGACCATGATTAAAATTAAATCAACTTCAATTCATCTAAGCCATTAACACATTCACACGATTCACATAATGAAACCTAATAACTATAATATGCAAAATTCACATTCAAATAAACACATAACCCTCCCCACGCTTGGAAAACACATTAAATAAAAATAAAAATATAGACTAAATCTAAATATATAGAAAGGGTTTAGAACAAGGTTTGTGGTGATGGAGGTGGTGATAGGGTTGGAGGTGGATGTTGAACAAGTGAGTGAATTAGTTATCCCAGCTCAACAAAAATTCTAAAGGTTTATTAAAAAATAAAAAAAGCTCTACTTAAAGCTACGATTTCAAACAAACTACTTAATATGCTCATTTATAGTCCTTAGCTTGACCTTGCATCCATAGAGGTGTCTTCATTATTTGAAGAGAAAGAAATCACTTCCTTGTCCTTTGTAATTGCTTATCTAAGATATAGCTTGCAACTATGGTTGTTGACCTTAAAAGTCTCCTTCTTAGCATTTTCCAGTTTGAGAGCTCCATGATTGAGAACTTGAATGATTGTAAATGGTCCACTTCATTTAGACTTTAACTTCCCTGAAAATAGCCTCAATCTTGGATTATATAGCAAAACCTCGTCTCCTACTTTAAATTCCTTTGTTTAAGATGAGCATCGTGCCATTACTTTACCTTTTCCTTATAGAGTTTGGATTTTTTGTATATATTATAATGAAACTCTTCAAGTTCATCTAGTTGTAGAAGTATCTTTTGGCTTGCCTGTTTCCAATCAAAATTTAATGCTTTAATTTCTCAGTATGCTCGATGTTCTAACTCAATCGATAAGTGACAAGCTTTCCTGTACATCAGCCTATAAGAAGTTGTTCTAATAGGTGTTTTGAAAGTTATCCTATAGGCCTATAAGGCATCATCTAGTTTTATTACCTAATCCGTCCTGAAGTTGTTCATCGTCATTTCCAAAATTCATTTTAGCTCCCGATTGACAACTTCCACTTGGCCACCAGTTTGTGGATGGTATGGTGTAGCAACACATTAATGAACTCTATATCTTTTTAAATGGACCTCAAAATATCTATTGTAGAAATGTGTGCCTCCATAACTTATTATCATACGTGGCACTCTAAAATGGTTGAATAACCATTTAATGAACTTTTACACTACCTTCCCATCATTGGTTGAAGATGCTACTGCTTTAGCCCTATGCGAAACATAATCCACTTTGACTAGAATGTACATATTTCCCATTGAAGATGGGAACAAACCTATAAAATTGATTCCCCATACATCGAAGACTTCCACTTCTAAAATATTGGATAAAGACATATCATCTCTTTTGGAGATGTTATCTACTCTCTAGCATCGATCACATTGTGCTACAAAGGTTTGAGCATCCTTAGACAATTGTGTCCAATAAAAATAATTCTTAACTATTTGAGCCACGGTTTTAATGGCTTTATAATGCCCAATATACTAAGCTGTATGACATTGCTCTATGAAGAACATTTCTTCCTGTGAAACACATTGTTGCATTAACCCATCAGCATATGCTCTATGTAAAATTGGCTCATACCATATATATCGATTATAATCATACAAGAATTTCTTCCTTTATTAGTAAGATAAATCTATTGGAAGTTTATGATTGGCAACATAATTTGCGATATCAACAAACCATGGTGTATTCAAACTCTTGAGTAGCATCAGGGTCTTATCGGGGAAAGTTTCATTAATATCACTGCTTTACTTGCATTCCCCTCCTTCAATCTGGATAAGTGATCTATAACCACATTGTCTACTCCTTTTTTATCTCTCACCTCTATATCAAATTCTTGTAAAAGTAACATCCATCAAATGAGACCAGTTTGTAGATCCACAGAAAGCCTTAAACCACTCATAGAGACACTACACTACTCCGATACATCTGCTAGAAATTGATTATCTTGCAAGGCAATGTGGCCCTAGTATGCGATATCTATTTTAGCTGAGTTGAACAAATATTATAACAGAATAGGATGAACTAAATGAGTTTAGCAAGTTTCGTGTCATGCATCTTTTTTGTTGAAAAGGTATTTTAATGCTGCATGATCCGTAAACACGATTACCTTTGAACTTAAGAGGTATTGTCAAAACTTACCACACGCGTACACTATTGTGAGTAATTCCTCCTCTGTAGTGGTGTAATTTAGCTATGGTCCTGTAAGGGTCTTACTAGCATAATAAATTGCGTGCAATCTTTTATTTTTCCTTTAGCCCAATACGCAACCTATGGCTTGGTCACTTGCATCACACATAAATTTGAATGGAAGCATCCAGTCTAGTGGTTATAAAATTGGTGCTAATATTAATGCCTACTTTAATGTGTTGAATGTATACATACACTTGTCATCAAACAAGAAAGGCACATCCTTGACTAAAAGGTTTGCAAAAAGTCTTTGATAAATCGACGATAAAATCCTGCATGGCCTAAAAATCCTCGAACACCTTTTACATTGCTTGGCGGTGGAAGTTTCTCTATCACTTCTGTTTTTAATCTGTTAACTTCAAACCTTTGGTGTGAGGTTTTATGTCCTAGCACTATCCCCTCTTGCACCATAAAATGAAATTTCTCCCAATTCAGTAAAAAATTTGACTCTTCACATCTTTGAAGAACTCTGTCTAAATTAGTTAAACATAGTTTGAAAGAATCTCCAAAGAGTAAAAAAATTGTCTATGAACACCTCCATTATATCTTCTATCATATCGACAAAGATAGACATCATACATCTTTGAAATGTAGACAAGGTGTTGCATAGTCCAAAAGATATTTATCTGTATGTGAATATACCATAAGGGAAAGTGAATGTGGTCTTTTTTTAATCATCAGGATAAATGAAGATCTGATTATACCTTGAATATCCATCCACGAAGTAATAAAATGAATATCTAGCTACCATTTCTATCATCTGATCTATAAATGAGAGAGGAAAATGATCTTTCCTAGTAATTGAGTTGAGTTTGCGATAATCTATGCATACTCTCTATCCTGTGATTGTTCTTGTTGAAATTACTTCTCTACTATCACTTTCTAATACCATCATTCCATCTTTTTTAGGTACACGTTATACTGGGCTATCCCATTCACTATCGAAGATGGGATAAATTTTCCCTACATTTAAAAGTTTAATCATCTCCTTCTTGACCACCTCCTTCATGTTAGGATTCAACCTCCATTAATGCTCCCTCATTATTTTACATCCTTCCTCTAGGTTTATTCGGTGCATATAAACATTTCATCTTATACCTCAAATGTCAACAATCAGCCATCCGATGACTTTCACTCGCTTTTTAACAATTTCTACCACCTTAGACTTTCACTCTTTTTTTAACAATTTCTACCACCTTACTTTCTTATTTCTCATTCAATTGATTTGAGATTATTATCGATAATGTTTGAACTTGACATATAAAGGTATATCTGAGATGTGCAGGTAAAGGCTTAAGCTCTAATATTGGTGATTTTTCTATAGATGGTGGTATGGGTGTTTCAGTTCAAACTAATTTCTCTTTAGGCATTTCAATATCTAACTCCTCCATCTCATCGTCTCCCTTAGATTCAAGTTTCTATTATCCATTGTCTATCTCTACTTCTACTAATTGTACTTCTACGATGCAACTCTCATCTTGTTCTTTCACATTTTGATCTATAATTTCAAACTTCATATATGCACTACTCTTTATTGGATTCTTTAAGGCCTTATTCGTATTGAATTCAATCTTATCCTCACCTATTCGAAGTGTTAATTTCCCTTCGTGAACGTTAATTATGGACTTCCCTGTATTCATAAATGTTCGATCTAAGATTAGTAGATAGTTCTTATCTTCTTCAAAACCCAAAACCACAAAATCTACATGAGTAATAAACTTGTCCACTTACAACAGAACATCTTCCACTATTCTAAATGGTCTTTTAATGAATTGATCAACCAAATGAATTAACATTGATGTTGGTTTGACCTTACCCAGTCCCAAATTGTTGAATATTGACAAAGGCATAAGATTAATGCTTGCTCCTAAATCACACAAAAATTTTGTAAATTCAAACTTACCAACCACACAGGGTATTGTGGAGCTCCTTGGATCTTTCAATTTAGATGTATCTGACTGGTGACTATGGAATTGCAAGTGCTAGTTAGAGCTATCGTCTGACCATCTTCCCAAGTACGCTTCTTTGACAATATATTCTTTAAAAATTTTACATATTTAGGCATGTGTTCGAATGCCTCTATAAAGGACACATTTATTTGTAGCATTTTTAATTTCTCAACAAATTTTGCAAATTGTGCATCTAACTTCTTCTTTTGTAATCGTTAAGGAAAAGGGATTTTAGATTGATATGGTGGAGGTGCAATATAAGAAGGGTATTCACTCATATTGACTGCTTTCTCCTTTTCTTTATCATTTTTAATAGGATGGATAAGCTCCTCTATTATCTTTGCGGGTGGTTCAAGTTCCTTTCCGTTGCGAAGTGTAATAGCTTTTAGTTGCTCCCTTAGTTTTGATCCCGAAATGCTAGGAAGACTTCCCAAATTCTATGTAGAAACAACGTTTGACAATTGGTGTACTTGAACTTCTAGATTGTGTATTGAAAAGGCATGATTATTAGATACTTGTTCAAATTTTCCTTCCAGCTTATTTTCTGCATCATCTAAAGTATTAAGCTTATCTAGAATCCTATCTAACTTTGATTCCATTGAGGTTAATTTATCTTGTTGGAAGCTCGATTGTCCTTGAGGTATGAACTATAATCGGTCATTGTTTATCCAAGAGAAGTTAAGGTGTTCTTCCACCTAGAGTTGTAATTATTGCAGTAGGATTTCCCCCTCCTACTCCATACCCGACTCCTATGAAATTCAATTACTTTGGATCACCCTCCTTCATTAAGAAACAATCCACTATGTCATAATCCAATTGTCCACAAAGTTCACAATTAAGTTATACGGTTTTCACCGGAGTTAAGGACGAAGCCTTCATGTTGTTGAGCTATCGAGTCAAGTTATCAATCCTCGCTTACATTTCCATCATTCGATCAAAAACCACAATTCCTTTTTGTTCACGAAATGTAGTAGTTTATTTACTCTGCTCATTCATCAGTAAATAATTGTTACTCATCATCTCCTCTATTAATTCTTCTGCTTCATCAACTATCTTCCTCATCAATGATCCTCCTGAAGCTCCATCAATTGTGCCTCTTACATGTGGGGTAACTCGATTCTAGAACATTTGCAACAAAAATTCCTTGGTTAAATTATGATGTGGGCATTTCTGTTGCAAATCCTTGTATTGTTCCTATGCTTTGTAGATCGATTCCCCATCACCTTGTTAGAAGTTAAAGATTTCCTTGATGATCTTAGTGGTCTTAGTCAGAGGAAAATGTTAATATAAAAAGATACAGACTAACTAATCCCATGTGGTAACATTGGTTGGGTTAAGGGAGTGATACCAAGCCTTTGCTCTAACTCTAAAAAAGTGTTTAGTTCACCTATTGGAATGGCTATATAATAGAATAATTATTCTTAGGAATATAATAGACGAGGAATAGAATGGAATAGGTATTACTTAGCTTAGTTTATTCCTAAGAATTTCTAATGATGATGTATACCAATTTTTGGTTTGAAAACATAAATTTAGAATGACAAAGGAATAACTAACAAAAAGACCAAAATATCCATTATATTCTCCACTATCCTCCTCCTCCTCCTCCTCATTATTATTATGATTATTACGATTATTACGATTATGATTATTATGATTATGTTTATGATTATTATTATTATTATTTTCATATTATTATTAACAACAACAACAATTAAGAAAACCAAAACAACAATAACAACAATAATAATAGGGAGAAAGGTTGCCTTCATCTATTCCACGTTTTGCAGAATAGGTAAAGATAAGGGGAAGGTATTATTAGCTATTCCTTAAAATTTAGGAATAACTAAACCTAAGAATAGTTATTCTGTATGTTATTTTCTAACTAAATAAAGGAATAACTATTCATTAGGAATATATTAATAATAAAATAGTTATTCCACTCAACCAAACATGCCATAAAGGTAAAGGGAAAGAGCCTAATTCTAACTGCATCTTCCATTGTCTGATGGTAACTAAAGGTATCACAAATTTCTAAGATTATGTACGCATTGGGGTTTTCATTTGCTAGTCCATAAAATTGCACATTCTGTTGAAGCATGTTTAAGAGAACTAGTTTATTTTCTAATCATGCGGCTTCTATTGGTGATCTAGCTACTCTCTGATTAGCCCCATTGAACCCTGGCCCTATAAAGTCCATAAGAGTCCTTCGTTGTCGTCTTTGGTTCACTCTGTGGTCCAAATTCAAACTTCTTGTGACTTTCGTATTCATACAAGAGCACGATTTTAGAAATAGAAAAGAAATAATGAAAACAAAAGATAAAAACTAAACTAAAAGCCTTAAACTATAGAACTAAACTAATTGCCTCCTCAATAACGACGTCAAAAACTTAATCACAGTTTTTTTATATATGCAATTTTAATATTTTAACCACTATATTTCATAAGTGTATGGGTCATTTGCATAATATCTAAGGTGTTTATCCCACAAAGAGAGTTAATCTAATCCTAAATTCTAAGGCTAAAACTAATCACAAAAATTTAGATTTGAATAAACTAAAACAATGATGCAATTCAATCAAACAACTCAATTCAAAAATTAATCACAAAATATTAATAAATCAACAAATTGCAACACAAACATCAAGAATGAACCTAAGGAACTACCAATTAAGGGAAAGGAGAATTTTTACTTATCTTTAACACTAATCTAATTAATTATAAATTGTCATATTATTGGTCTTGAACAATCCTAGAGTTGATTACTCTCTTTCGAGTTATAACCAATAACCCTAAATTATAAACGCTAATCAGAATATAGAAAATTGCAATTTCTCAATTCACAATTTATCCAACCCCTAATTAGATCTGAAGTTTTCCAATAGACTCCTGGTAACTTATGTGAGTTCTCTTTTCATAAAATTATCGATTTGATCGATTTTTCATTCTTATTAAATAAATTAACTCTCGTTAGCCCATTTTAATTATTTTTCATTTTATTCACCCTCTCAGTTTATCACCGAATTATGCAAGTGTAGAAATCAATCACAATGAATCCAAATAACATAAACAATCATATTTTTATTGAATCAAAAGTAAAAATAACTTCAAGGTGAGTTTAGACATTCCTCCGCATTCATAAAATCCTTTCTTAATAGCTATCCCAATTCTATATGTATATAAAATTAAAATACACGACAAACTGGATCTGAATGGATGAAGGAGGTAGCAACATTGGGAAACCTTCCTTTTTAGGAAATACTTCACGTCGGCTTCTTCTCCACTTCTGTCTTCCTTCTTCTCTTTCTCAATCTCTTAATGAACTCTCTCTAATGTTTCTTGATGGTGGCTAATGCAAGAAGCTCCTTCATCTCTTTTGTTTCATTCTTTATATACTTGATGTGTTCTGGGCAGCCCTAGGGTTTTGTTTGGGTCAAAAGGTCCAAAAATCCCTTAAAACTGGACTTTTCTGTGTATCTGTGCATCTACCCAACGTAGGCCATGATCGTTGGCCACTTGTAAGCTTTTTGTCACGATCATGGTAAGCAGGCCATGATGGTGGGCCAAGTCTTATGCTTCTGTCATGATTGTGGCAATTTGGCAAGGATCATGCGTTGTCTCCCTTGCTTTTATTATGAACGTGGAAGACGGGCCACGATTATGGACCGTTGTTTCTATTTACGTCTCTTTGAAACTTCTCCATTCTTCATTGTTGACCCTGAAATACTAACAAACACATCAAGGTACCTCAAAGACATAATAATTAAGCTTAAATGCTTGTACTAACCTATAAAAACAATTAAATACAAATAATTCACAAACTAACACTATTCTACCAAAAACACATACTAAATAATCAAATAAATTGATAAAAACATATCAAGCTATACCCTAAAGCATGATGCATTTCACACTTATCATGATTCAATCCTAAGCAATAAGGAATTTCGAGGCTGCCAGTTAATGCTAATAATTTTGAAGATAAGCTGGCCTTGTTAAACATCCTTTAACATAATGTGCAATTGTATGGTCTACCCCATGAAGGCCCCAATGCACACCTGGAAAATTTTTTAGAAATCTGTATTACATTTAGATACAATAGATTATCTGAGGATGCAGTCAGGATGAGATTTTCTCCTTTCACTTTAAAAGATATAGATGAAGGCATGGTTAAATTCCTTAACCCCTAAATTTGTGACAACATGGGATCAATTGGTCCAAACTTTCCTTTCTAAATATTTTCTGTTAGCTAAGACCACAAGAATCTTCAAAGAGACCACAACCTTCTCGCAGTATGATAGGGAGTGTCTTTATGAAGCTTAGGAGAGATTTAAGGAGTTATAGAGGAGTTACCCCCATCATAACTTACCGAGAGAGTTTTTATTGAAAATTTTTTGCAATGGAGTTATGGTGGAAACAAGGAGTATAGTAGATGCCACAATTGGTGATTCGTTAATGTAGATATGCAAACTAACAACTATCTGTGGTCAATTGAAAGAAGTAGGCCATATCAAGTGAAGGAGCAAAAAAGGGGTTTCGTCAACTTAGTCACCATCAGCCATACAATCACAAATTACAGGACTGAGAAGGAAATTACATAACATAAATGCTCCATCGAGTTCTGTAAGTGTGCCGTAGTAGGTTTGCGAACTCCACAACCAACATGACCATATGATAGCAAACTATTACTTGTTAAATAATGAAGGAAGGGAGTAGGCAAATTACATGGGTATAAAGAACATAGCAACCAATCCATACTCCAGACGTACAATCCGGGGGGGAAAATCCACTAGAACTTTTCTTAGAAGAATTTTGCTATAGACAATATGAGGCATCCAGGCCCACCTAGATTCTAATAAGACTCTAATAAGGCTTTAGAGTCCAAATTGGATAATTTTATTGAGGTGGTGACCAATGAATTTAATAACTAGGGGGAAAATATGAAGAGGATAAAGGACGAACAAAAGAAGGCTCAAGCATGGAATGAGACAATGTTCAAAAATCAAACATCTTCCATTCACAATTTGGAGGCACAAATGGGCCAACTAGCCATAGCTTTAGCAAGTAGACCTCTAGGCAACCTTCCTCACTCCTCAAAACCGGATTAGAAGGAGCAGTTGAAAGTAATACAACTGAGAAGCGGGAAAGAAGTGGGAGAGTCTTCTGGCACAGAAATCACATAAAGTCAACTGAGTAATCAATCTGTGGTTACTAAAGAGAAGGAGAAGAAAGAACAAGAACAAGAAAATGAAAAACCATATATACCACCTCCTCCTTACATGTCAAAAGTACCATACCCACAGAAACTGCAACGAAATTAGGCGGATGCCCAATTTTCAAACTTTTTGGACAAACTGAAGAAACTATATATCAACATTTCCTTGATGGAGGCATTACCAAATATGCCCAAGTACTCTAAGTTCCTAAAGGATATCCTTACTAACAAGTGTGCTTGGGAGGATGATCATACAATGTCTCTCACCGAGGGTTATAGTTCGGTGATCACGAGCCAATTGCCATCAAAGTTGAAGGACCCACGAAGCTTTACTATTCCATACATTATTGACAATTTGGAATTTTCTAAGTTCTTGTATGATATGGGAGCGAGTATAAACCTCATGTCATTATTAGTTTTCAAAAATTTTGGATTAGGTGATATGAAGCAAACTTCCATGTCAATAAAACTTATAGACCAGTCGATCAAGAAACCCTTTGGAGTTATGGAAGACGTGCTTGTAAAGGTCGATAAGTTCATCATCCCAATTGATTTTGTGATCCTAGACATAGCAGAAGATCGTAATTGTCCTTTGGTACTAGGAAGAAATTTCATGAATACTAGAAAGGCTTTAATCAATGTTTATGATAAGAAGATTGTCTTGAGAATTGGTGATGATCTTGTGGAGTTTAGCATGAACAAAATTCTCAAGAATGTAGGAGAAGAAAATGCATGTATAAGAGTTGATCTGATTGATGATTGTGTGTGGGAATTACAAAAAGAAGAGGTAGTATATAAGAGAGAACCATATACAGAGGACAAGGATGAGATTAAAGAAGGGAGTGAAGAAAAAGAGGAAGGAGTCTTTAGACACCCTACCCACCCCACCCTTAACTAAAAAACCACCTATACTAGAATTAAAGCCCTTACCTGCGCATTTAAGATATACATTCTTAGGTGAGAGAAAGACATTTCCAATTATTATTTCAAATTTTTTGAATAAAGATCAAGAGAAGCAAGTGTTCGTTAAAATTTAGAAAAGGATAAAAACATTGGGATGGCAACTCTCAGATATCAAAGGTATTAGTCCCAGTGTAGTAATGCATTGGATAAACTTAAAAGAGGGATACAAAATGGTGAGAAAGTGATAACGAAGATTAAATCCAAACATGAAGGATGTGGTAAAGAAGGAAATTGTGAAACTTCTGGATGTAGGCATCATCTATCATATTTCAGACAGCCAATGGGTGAATCCCATTCAATATCTTCAACAAAAAGGTGGGATCACAATAATAAAAAACAAGAAGGGATAAATGTTGAAAACAAGAACTATAAAGGTGAGCAGGTTTGTACAAACTATCAAAAGCTCAACATTGTAATAAAGAAGGACTATTTTCCCTTACCCTTTGTAGATCAAATGATAGAAAGAGTAGTAGGCCATGCCTACTATTACTTTCTAGATGGATATTTGGGGTACAATCAAATCTTCATATATTTAAAACATCAGGAGAAGACCACTTTTACATATCCCTATGGTACCTTTGCCTACAGACATATGCCATCCAGATTGTACAATACATCGGTGACCTTTCAAAGGTGCATCAAAGCTATTTTTCTAGACATGATTGAAGAAATATTGGAGGTGTTCATGGATGATTTTTCAGTCTTTGGAGATACCTTTGAGCAATGCTTGAAAATTTTAGACAGGTTTCTCCAAAGATGTGAAGACTCCAATTTGGTGCTGAACTGGGAAAAATGTCACTTATAGTTCAGGAAGGCACAGTTTTGGGTCACCAAATTTCATACAAGGGAATTTAAGTTGACAGGGTGAAATTGAAGTAATTGATAAACTCCCACCATCCTTTGATGTCTGTGATGTTTGAGCATTTTTAGGATATGCCAGCTTTTTGTTATAGTCTAAATAAAAAATATAAATTGAATTCTATCTAGACCAACTAGAGACAAGCCCAGCATATCAACAAGGAATATAAAATGGTAAGAATCGGATATCGTACCCAAGGGAATTCCAACATACAAGACAATTAAATTAAATGACGAAAAATTACTCGAACGATAAAAAATTGATTGATTTAAAAATAAATTAAATTAAAGTAAGCAAACCAAGGAAATATGAAAAATGCAAGTTATTAATTAAAATGACTAGATTTAATCAAATGAAAGAAATTGGTTAAGGTATCGGATTTCAATTGGATTAGACACTAAAAATTGTAATGGTGGATTGATCTAGGAATTACTTCACTTAAGCAAGTTGAACCTAATGTTCATGGGAATTCCCTTCTCTTCTAAATCTGAGGCACCCACTTGGTTCATAGATAATTCAGAATAAGAGGCATTCAATATAAGAAGCCTAAAACTAAGTTTGTTAATCTTAGGTATCCTTACACAAGATCCTAAGGTTGGTCTACACCTTAGTCTCAAGTATGTCGCTTGATTAATTTTCTGACAAATTAAATCCCATTGGTTGTGGCATTCAATCATCTAAGGT